>MU749827.1:0-54194 GCA_026770625.1 Nicotiana glauca | reverse complement strand
ATATCCCATAACACCATACGAACTTGTTCCAATCATAAAAACACGTCCTTAAACACAAAATTCATCAAATCATGACGAATTCAAGCCTAGTTTCAACTATAACTTCCGCAACCAACATTCAATCAAAAACCCGACCAAACAATGTCCGAATGACCTAAAAATATGCAGACATATCCAAAATCACCTAACGAAGCTACTATAACTCTCAGAATTCCATTTTGACTCCCGGATCAAAATCTCACCTATCAACCGGATTTCGCTAAAATTCTAACTTCGCCAATTCACACCTATTTCTACACCGGACCTCCAAATTAAATTCCGATCGCTCTCTCGAGTCATAAATCATTCCCCGAAGCTATCCGAATCACCAAAATTCACATCCGAGCCTTCTAACCACATAGTCAACTTTCGGTTGAATTTTCTAAAACAAGCTTCCTTCTACGAGGCTATGTGCCTTATTTTCAACCAAAACCAGTTCAATTACGCTCGATCAACTCAAATACCGATATAAAAACATGAAACAACACAAATAGGGGAAAATGAAGCCGTAACATATAAGACGACGGATCAGATCGTCACATTTGTAGACTAAGTGATGGTACAAATATGCTATTTTAGAAGTATATTAAAAATATGAGGGCGAAAATTGGTATCAATAACTGCCTCTCTTTACCCGGAAAGGATGAAAGAGTTTTCGGGTAAAGAAATGATGGCCAGTTTCTACCGTGTAGGATATTTTGAAAGATAGAGGCCCGACTCTGGTCTTTGAGCTACCTACATATCCCTGGTTTTACAGGAATCGGGTCATTTGTAGTTCTTGATTCATTGGTGGAATATACCAATGAATTCATTCAGGAACGAAAATGAGATTCCGGGATGGGTGAAAGAGTGGTTATGGTGAATGGTCAAGTTTGAGATAGTTGAAGGGACCGTAGCAAGATTGTTCTTGCTGGGATAGTAGTTGCGTACTGGTCACCTATAGATAAAGAGATGTTACGAACATGTATTTGTGCGAAAATTTAAATATGATGCAGATTCCCTTTTGAACCATGAGAGTTGTCTTCAGACGGTTAAGGTTGACGTCCTCAGACCACAATATCCTGGGCCATGAATTGTTTAGTGAGGGATTCCCAGGCCATGAAATGATGTTCTCGGGCCATTTACATAGTGCCTCCGAACCATGATGCCTTTGAATAATGATTTGCAAATTTGAGAGATCCTCGGGCCATGGCAAGGTGTCTTCTGGCTATGAGTATGTGTCCTTTAGACTATGACGCCTTTGGACAGATTGGCAGTATTTCAGCCCATGAGATGTAATACTATGATGTTAAGAAGACAATGCTTAGTCTTGTGAAGTTGAGGGCAAAGCTTAACCCGACGGAAAAGCAAATAGATAGTACCATAATAGAGCAATATTTATGCAATGAGGGACAATTCTTAGTTCCATGCAAATATGGAGGTAGGGATTAGCCTCACGCAAATGTGGATGTAGGGATTAGCTTCACGTAAATATGGAGGCAAGTATTAGCCTCATGCAAATATGGAGGTAGGGATTAGCCTCATACAAATATGGAGGTAGGGATTAGCCTTATGCAAATATGGAGGTTGGGATTAGCCTCATGCAAATATGGAGGCGGGGATTACCCTCACGCAAGATGCACGTAGGGATTAGCCTTACATAGAATGGAGGCAGGGATTAGCCTTATGCAGGATGGAGGCAGGGATTAGCCTTATGCAGGATGGAGGCAGGGATTATCCTCATGCAGGATGGAGGCAGGGATTAGCCTCATGCAAATATGGAGGTATGTATTTGCCTCATGTAAATATGGAGGGAGGGATTAGACTCATGCAAATATGGAGGCAAGGATTAGCCTCATGCAGGATGAAGGCGAGGATTAGCTTCATGCAAGATAGAAGCAGGGATTATCCTCATGGAGGATGGAGGTAGGGATTAGCCTCATGCAAATATGGAGGCAGGGATTAGCCTCATGCAAAGATGGAGGCAGTGATTAGCCTCATACGGATATGGAGGCAGGGATTAGCCTCATACGGATATGGAGGCAGGGATTAGCCTCATGCAAATATGGAGGCAGGGATTAGCCTCATGCAGGTATAGAGGCAAGGACTAGCCTCATGCGGATATAGAAGTAGGGATTAGCCTCATGCAGGATGCGAGACATAGCTTAATCCCGTGCAAAGAACAAATAGCAAATAAGGGTAGAATGTTTTTTAGCTGGGGATACATTTGGTGTCTAGTGGCCCATTCAATAGTGATTTTGCTTCATGTATATATTTTTGCGAATGTTATCACTACGTCAGATGTGCCTATGATCAAAGAAAAATTGTAACTTCGTAAGAGGAGGTTGGTTTGTGTCTTTTTCTGCTTGCCTTTCTATCTTCCATTCTGGAGGCCTCGTTTGAGTTTTACTGGGTAACACCTAACTGTTATGGAAATAGAGTTTTTGAAAATATGAAATTATTGATAAAAATAGAGTCATTTTAGAAACATATTGAAATATCAAGTAATTTTAGATGAAATAGTGATTGTAACACATTTCAGAGACATTGCAACTTTCTCGTGTTAGAATTTTGAGGGTCCTCTTCAAAATTCTGTCCCAGTTTGGTAGATGATACCTCGACCGTTTATGAGTAACAAAACTTCTGCCCTAGTTTCTTAACCAATTTTTAACTTTCTGGCATGCGATGGTGTCGGCTGGACTTGCTCCGGAATTTTGAGGGTCCTCCTCAAAATTTTGCCCCAGTTTCTGATTTTGGGGAAATGGAAATTTTATTATGATATGAGTGAACCCACAGGGCTACCTACGTATCCCCTCTTGAATGGGAATCAGGTTAACCGTAGTTAAATTACATCATAGGAATGTGTAACATCTAAGCATAATATCTTTTGACTGCGTCTCAATTGATTGGTTTTTTGCTAGGCTTCACCTTCCATTTCTGCATGTATGAGTGTTCCTCATGTTAGCACCCTGTGAACCATGTAGGGACCTTGCTAGTTGGCATAGAATTTCCCTTTAACTTCATCTTGATATGGGACAATGATGTTTTAAGCGTCAATACCATACAAGGGGGGGGGGGATTAGTGTGGCACCTTATTTTTGCTTAACTAAACTATAGAAGAACCTGGTTCTTCTAGGTGTTCCAACCACTACTGTTTGTAGAATAATAAATATTGAAAATAAAGAACACAGAGATTTTTACGTGAAAAACACATGGCTCAAAAGGTGAAAAAACCATGACCTACTACTTAGTAGGATATTTCCAAAATTCCACTAAAATCACTAAGCCAAAACAGCATTTACAAAAACTCTTTGTAAACCTAAGGATTAACTCTAATCCCGTTGTGGCACACAGCCTCAACTATTGCGACAACTTCAAGTGAACTCTAACTTGAATACTCTAGGTACCTAATACAATTGCTTCTATGAAAGCTGAAAGGTACAATGTAAAATCACCTACTACAATTGAACTAGAATAAAAGATAGACTCTTGGAACTGGTTCTTCTATATCCTTCAAGTAGCTTCAGGAGTGCACACTCAAATCACACATAAATTGCTTGCAAAATCGCCTTGTGCTTTTGCTCTCAATTTAAGTTTAACTTCTGCTTATGTGCATTACCTGTAAAAGAACAACCTTAACATTTAATAGGTTAGTAATAAGAGTTTGATTGGGATTCAATTGCTGCTCTTCTATCGTGGAAGAGTTCATGATGATCTCAAACTCTAACACTATCTTCATCATATATTGTGTTCTCTTCATATAAGGAGACTTTCTCTCCTTATCCAATATGCAACCTTTTCGATCAGATCAGGAGATATTGCTGCTTGATCAGTAGGACTTATCTCCTTCACGTGCATCTCACATGTATAGGTTGATAATGAATGTGCTTCACAAGATGGACTTGGTCCATGTCTGATTTCTTTGTCAATCTTCAAAACTTCACCTGTTCTTGGGCTAACAAATTCCCCGTATTTGATGATGACAAACTCTGTGCTTTTTACTTATTTAAAACGTGTAAGAACACAACTTAACCATCAATACCACTCTTAGAAAATTTACTTATCATCAAGGACCAGGATAATTAGGTTATAAATATCACTTATTTCAGAACCTGTAAAGCACAATATCTCTTCCCAATTTTGGCATCATAGAAAAGTTGCATACAAAGTGTGAGTCCAAGATTTTAAAATAGGTACTCAAGGCCACAGGGGCAACTGCAAGTGCAATCATGGTTTAATCATGGTACAATCATCAGTAATCAAGCAAACATATTTAAACTATCAAGGACAGATTAACATTGAACAAGAGAAAAATAGTAGTTATCATTGACAGAGATATGTCACCACCAACAATCCACAAAAATAAATAAAAACATTCAAATCATGAGCAAAAACAAATGATAGAAAAATCCCTAATCTGGGTCACTAAGGTACTAAACAAGTTCAGGAGACAAAATCTAGGAGTCCTAAAGCTTAGAGGAACTAGTGGGTTAGGTTTGGGCTTGGAGAAGGTTCAGCATGTTATGAAGAATTCCATCATTCTTCTCCTTTTCTTTGGAAAGCTCAGTTCTGATACCATCCCTCTTAGATTCCACTTCAGCTATTTCAGCATCCTTGGCTGTAAATTCCTGAACTAGAGTCCTGACTTTGCTATTTATGGGTGTCTTCTGGGATGAACCAGGTTCATTTGGGATAGCATTGACTGCATATTCACAAACAAGAAGAGTATTGATGCCAAAGTGATCCTTGCTCGAGGCCATTTCCCACTTCTTCAAAGGCACATTGCACCTATCCAGCACAGTAGTTAGAGTAAAGCCATAAGGTGTAGCATGAGCATTTGAGCCAACGATGACCTTGTCCAGCAGCTTGATGATGAAGGCAGGCCAATTTATTTGCCTTCCACTTTCTAGTTACTCCATAAGAACTAGATCCATGTAATTGGAAATGTGCCTTCTTTCCTGTCTGGGCAATAAACACTTGTTGACAAATTCAAACAAGACCTTGTGCTCAGGCCTCATTTCACTTTTCTGCACAACCCTGGCTTCATTCACATCTTCAAAATCACAAAACCTCCTGGTAATTGCAAGAGCAGTAGGGAGGGAGTCTAGGTAAGGCCACCTTTTCCTTGTATAGTCATCAAACCCTTCAGAGGGTATGTCCAGGATCTCTCCCAGTTTCTTTGCATCAAACTGTACTTGAACTCCTTTTACCAGGCTACTAACCTTTCCATGCTTAACCGTAGCATTTGCCATAAACCCAATTAGCTCATTTCTGGCTAGCCTAACATCTATCTGAAGGATCATGTCCTTCCATCCCTGAGCTACTAAAGCACCCACCAATCTTATCATTCCTGGCTCCACCAGGTCTTTCAGCAGTCTACCCTTTAAAATCTTTCTTTTGCCAAACATGGAAAGATTATCATGTTCCTTCTCAGAATCAACTTCTTCTTCTCCACTCCAGTCCTCATCTTCAAAAAATTTTAATTACTTGTTTTTCACTGCAGATCGTGTCCTCTTGGCTGGTGTAGGTTCAACAACCTCAAACACAGAGGAAGACTTCAGCTTTTTGGTCTTGGGGGTCGGAACATCCACTGATGTACCTTTTTCTTGATGGACCAGTTCCATCCCCTCTTCCTCAGCAGCCTCTGAGGATTCTGCAACCTTTCCCTTTCCTTTATCCATTCTCTTTTTCTTACTTTCATCTTCACTTTGTTTCACCTTGCTTCTTTTGGCTCTACTCTTTGGCAATGAAGAGGTAGTAGGTGTTGGGGAGGGAGCCTTTTCTCTTCTTAGAGGATTTGGGAGCACTAGGAGCTTTAGGTGTGGTAGAGTGTCTTTTCTTTGTCTCATAACTCTCCCTAACCTTTCTCAACATGTCTGCTAGGGTTTCTTCAATAGATGAACCAGGTTCATCTCTTTGTCAGCTTAAGTTAACCAACCCTTCAGCAGTTTCCCTACAACCACTTCCCCCTGACTTCTTGACAATTTCTTCTTCAACTTCTTGTTCAGCCCCACAGATAGAAGGCACAGACAGTCCAACAGTGGGTGACTGATCAACCACTCCTTTCCTAGTTCCCCCCGCCTCACCATATGCACCCTCTCTCTCTCTCTTTATTTTTTAGAATTCTTTTTACCTCCACTCCTTTGTATCTCAGGTAATTCAATATCACTAATGGGTCCAACCAGAACAAACCTAGTCTCTAGGTTTTCAGTCATAGAGGAATGTACCTTAGAAGGGGATTCTTGAGTCCTTTTAGAGTCAGGAGACCAAGTCCTTCCCCCTCACTTGCAGATTTGTACGAATAAGAATCATAACTTGAGTGAGAGATTGGGTCCTGGCTTGCCATCAATTTCTTATTCAATTTCTTCCTAAGAGCTCCAGTGGCTATTATTTTTTAAGCAAGCATTTTAACCCTTCTCAGCTTGGGTTTGGGAGTAGTGCTGGGTAGATGAGAGGCAGATAAATCAGATGGAGTAGGTTGTGGAGGAGTTCTAGGATTATCTTGTGGGTTAGACATAATCACTGAGTTTTGAGAGAATTAGGGAGTTAGAATTTTGGAGAAGAAGATAGCAAGTGAGAGTAAAAATGATGGTCTTGGAATTATAGAGTTGGCAGAGGAATGATGTGTATTTAATAAGAGATACATTTTTAATGGGTAACGACAACTTCAGCAGTGGTCAATTAGAGGTCTAATCAACTTGAAATTTCAGGTTTGAATGATCGATTTATCTTCCATAGATTTTAGGCAATTTTTCGGTTTAGAGTTCTAGGCAGACGAAACTAGTTCAAAGCTAACAGATAAGATTTTCTAGGAATTTAACAAATGTAGGACTTCTTCTCATGATTTAAATATTTATATTTCTAATTGTGCAGAGTATAGAAAACATACGTTAGATTTTAGATGAACTCATACTGATGAACCAGGTTCTTCATTTAGAATTCTCTTGAACATGCCTCAAATTACCATAATAGAGAAAATTTCGTAAGGGATCAGTGAGTCATATTAACACGTCACAGGAGTATACTAATTGCAGTATGAAGCTGAGAAAGAATTAATCTAGATATTTACACAAGTTCAGAATTCCTAGCCAATTTTTGTTTTCATTTTTCCCTTTTTTTCATTGTGCATTCTGATTTGGACCTATTAGGTGATCTTAATCATCCCTAATTCCAACTTGTTCCTCTCAAAGTTTTCTCTACTCAGTGCTTTAGTGAAGATGTCAGCAATTTGTTTATCAGTAGCACAAAATTCTATGGAGATCAATCCTTTCTCATAGTTATCTCTTAAGAAGTGGTGTTTAACATCTATGTGCTTAGTCCTATTATGATGAACATGGTTCTTTGTCATACTTATAGCACTAGTGTTATCACAAAAAATAGGAATGCAACCCACTTCAATGCCAAAGTCTATTATCTGTTGTTTAATCCATAGCAATTGAGCACAACAAAAGGCAGCAGTAATATATTCAGCCTCAACAGTGGATAAGGCCACTGAATTTTTCTTTTTAATGGCCCATGATACAAGACATGAACCAATAAAATGAGCCATACCTGAGGTGTTTTTCCTATCCACAGGAAAACCTACATAATCAGCATCAGCATACCCTACTAGATAGAAATTACTACCTTTAGGTTACCAAAGATACAAATCAGTAGTGCGTTTCAAATATCTCAGTGTCCTCTTGACAGTAGTCAAGTGAGATTCTTTTGGATTAGCCTGGACGCGAGCACAAAGCCCTACACGGAAAAGTATGTTAGGTCTTCTAGCAGTAAGATACAAAAGTGAATCAATCATACCCCTATACAACTTCTGATCAATAGATGAACCAGGTTCATCTATGTTTAATTTGGTGGCAGTTACAAAGGGGGTTTCTATTTCGTTTGATTCATCCATTTTAAACTTTCTGATCAGCTCCTTTGCGTATTTCTGCTGATGGATCATGGTTCTATTTGGGCTTTGTTTGATCTGTAAGCCTAAGAAAAAGTTAAGCTCACCCATCATACTCATTTCAAACTCACTCCCCATTAATTTGGCAAAATCTTTGCTTAGTTTATCAGTGGTAGCCCCAAAAATTATGTCATCAACATATATTTGTACCACTTGAAGATCCTTACCTTTTCCCTCAAGAACAAGGTACCGTCAATTTTACCTATTTTGTAGCCATGTTCGAGCAGGAATTTTCACAATCGTTCATACCATGCTCTAGGAGCCTGCTTGAGTCCATGGAGAGCCTTGTCTAATGCTTACACATGCTCAGGACATTCTTTACTTTCAAACCCCGGAGGTTATTTCACAAACACTTCTTCTTTTAGGTAGCCATTCAGGAAGACACTTTTGACATCCATCTGATGAAGAGTGAATTCCATGTCTCCTGCAAAGGCTATGAGGAGTCTTATTGCTTATAGTCTTGCAATGGGAGCAAAAGTCTCATCATAATCTATACCCTCCTCTTGGCTGTAAATTTGTACCACAAGTCTTGCCTTGTTTCTTGTAATAGTTCCATCTTTATCAAGTTTGTTTCTGAAGTCCCATTTTGTGCCAATGATAGATCTGTCCTTGGGTCTTGGAACTAGATGTCAAAATTGACTTCTCTCAAACTGATTGAGTTCATCTTGCATTGCATTTACCCAATCTGCATCCTTTAAAGTCTCAACAACATTTTTAGGTTCAATAAGAGATAGGAAAGCATCAAAAGCACACAAATTCTTTAATTGTGATCTAGTTTTGACTCCAGAGGTTGGATCAGTAATTATGTTCTCAATAGGATGAGAACTTTGATACTTATGAGGTTTCACAACCAACTAATTTTTGTTAGATGTTTCTCTCATGTTCTGTTGTTGAGGAACAGGGTTATGAACATGTTCCTTTAGGGGATTGGTTTCAGTTCCTCTTTGATCAGTTCCCCCTATCAGGTTGCCCTGGATGGAAGAACCTGTTCCATCACCTGCTCTTTGTTTTGGTGCCACTTTAGCCTATGCTGGGACTTCAGTCAAATCTCTTACCAGCCCAATAGCCTCATCTTCATGTTCTTGTCTCTCAAAAAGAATGTTAGTTTCATCAAACACTACATGCACCCTTTCTTATACACACAAAGTTCTTTTATTGAACATTTTATATGCTTTGCTATGTGAAGAATATCCCAAGAATACTCCCTCATCACTTCTGGGATTAAACTTACCTGGGGAGTCATTTCCATTATTGAGCATAAAGAACTTACATCCAAATTCCCTACGATGGAATATATTTTGATTTCTCCCTTTAAGTAACTCATAGGGAGTCTTCTCTACAAGAGGTCTAGTCATGCACCTATTGATGATGTAACATGCAGGGGTTACAGCCTATGCCCAGAAACTATGTGGCAATTTACTAGAAAGAAGCATAGTCATAGCCATATCTTCAAGAGTCCTGTTCTTTCTTTCAACTACTCCATTTTTGTTGAGGAGTACTAGGGGCAGAGAAGTTATGATCTATGCCATGATCATCACAAAATTCAGTAAATTTAGCATTTTCAAATTCAGTTTCATGATCTACCCTAATGGATACAAGTTGACTTCCTAATTGTTTTTGAGTGTTTCTAACAAAAGAAATAAACATGTCAAATGCTTCATCTTTAGATACTAAGAATAGTACCCAGGTAAACCCAGAATAATCATCAACAAGTACCATCACATATTTCTTATCACCTCTGCTCAATGTTCTCATTGGACCACAGAGATCCATATGAACCAGTTCCAACGTCCTGGTTGTGCTTACCATTTTCTTGCTTTTAAAGGATGATCTTACCTGCTTCCTCTTTGCACGGGCCTCACAAACTTTGTCTTCCTTGAACTTGATGTTAGGTATCCCTATCACCAAGTCCTTGGAGACTAATTTGTTGAGTTGATTCAGACTTTCATGACCAAGTCTTTTGGGCCACATGAGAGGATCATTATCCAACACACTTAAGCAAGTAAGTTCATTTTCTGAAAGAGTGGACAAATCACCAATGTAAATATTGTTAACTCTTTTCCCTTGCAAAAAAATCTTATCAGTGGTAAGGTTAATCACAAAACATTTGGTAGAGGTGAATGCTACAAGGTTACCTTTGTCACACAATTGTGAGATACTGATTAGGCTATACTTTAGGCCATCTATCAAGTAGACATTCTCAATGGAGTGAGAGTCTATATTACCTACCTTTCTAACCCCAATGATCTCGCCTTTCTTCCCATTTTCAAAGGAGACATTACCTCCTTTCAAGTACTCAAGTGAAAGGAATTGGTTCTTGCTTACAATCATATGTTTTGAGCAGCCACCATCCATGTACCATATTTGGCTTCTTCCCTTCACTTGGACCTGCAAAAAGAAATCAAAGGTTAGTCTTAGGAACCCAAACAAGTTTGGGTCCCTTTCTATAGGCAAAGGGGTAAACCAAATTCCTTTTTTCCCACCCAAGCAGCCTATTTTTTCTTGAACAAAAGCTTTGTTCTTTTGACTGGCCTTTTCTTTTGCATTACATTCATTTTTGTAATGAAAACTCTTGCCACAGTGTGTGCAAATTTTGTTTTTAGGGAGAGTGAGGTACTGGATTTTAGGGTCCCACTTAGGTGCTTGAGTCTCATAGCCAAGTTCTCTTTTGTTGCTACTGTGATGTTCTTGTAGCCAGGAAAGTGCATCAGAAGCCTTATTCTATTTGTTTGTCTAGTTCATGCTTTACCTTCCCTAGGTCTTCTTTTAAAACTCTTATATGCTCATCCTTCATGTACAACTCATCTTTCATTTTTCCAAAGTTTTCTTCTAAAATGAGGTATGTGTGATCATCTTTCTTCTTTCCTATTCCTAGTTTCAGTTTTACATTTTCAGACCTAAGCTCTAGGACACTAGTGTCAAGCAAGAACATGGTTCTTCAATTCAGCATTTTTACTATCACTCTCTTTAGCCCTAGATTCTAGATTTTTGCACTTGGCTTTTAAGATTGCACACTCCCTAGACAGATCATCCTTCTCATTGTTAATTAACTCAGACTCATCAATGAAGTCTAGCAATAGTTAAGACAACTTTTCTTTAGACAGAAATTTAATCTTGTCTTTGAGAAGAAGGAAACTTACCCGTTGTGGATCATCTGATTCTCCGATGGCCCTAAGTGCTTGTTCATCTCCAGCTTCATCTCATGAGCCCTCATCTGAGGTTTCTCCCCAAGCAGCAACCATAGCCTTTGTTGATCCTTTGTTCCTTTTGGTTTGAACCTGTTCCTTCGTTCAACCCTTTTCCTTCTTCCATTCAATTTCCCAGTAAGGATAGTTTTTGATCATATGATCAGTCTTACCACATTTGTAGCAACCCTCGTTAGTCTGTTTCTCAGGAGCCCTTGGTTTGTTGGAGGTTGTACCTCTTGAAGAACCTTTTCCTCACATTAGGTACTTTTTGAAATCTCTTGTCATCACAGCCACTTCATCATCCTCTAGATTTGCACATTCAGCTATTCTAAGAGCCAGACTTCTTTCCTTCTTGGGTGCATCCATTTTCATGGTTTGCATCCTTAGTTCATAGGCAGTGAGATTTCCAATCAGTTTATCCAGCTTGAGGGTAGCAATGTTCTTGGATTCCTGAATAGTAGTGATTTTGCTTTCCCAAGTCACAGGTAAAACTCTTGTCAAGATTTTCTCAACCTTGTCTTCTTCAAGGATAATTCTCCCAAGATATTTAATTTCATTTGTTAATGTTGTGAACCTTGTGTACATCTCCTGGATATTTTCTCCTTCCTTCATAGTGAAATTCTCATATTGAGAATATAGCAGTGTTCCTCTTGATCTCTTTACTTGAAGAGTTCCTTCATGAGCCACTTGTTTCGTGTCCCATATCTATTTGGCAGTGGTATAGCTTTGAATCCTGATGTACTCATCTGGACCCAGTCCACACACAAGCCATTTCTTGGCCTTGACATTCTTCTCCCATTTCTTCAAATCTTCAGCAGTGCAGTCAGCTCTTGTAATTGGCATGTCCACTCCTTCATCATTCTTCTTTGTAGTTGCCAGGGGACCATCAGTGAATATGTCCCAAAGCTCATAGTCCTCTCCTATGATATGATCTCTCATCATATTCTTCCACTAAGAATAGTACTGATCATTAAAGAGTAGAGGCCTAGCAGTGGATTGCCCTTCCCAGTTTCCAGGTGGTGCACTCATCTTGTGCTTTTCCTAAGGTGTTGACCTCTTCAAGGATAACCCGTTATGATAACAATTGATGTTTTAAACATCAATACCACACAAGATGGGGGCGATTTGTGTGGTACCCAATTTTCGCTTAACTAAACTATAGATGAACATGGTTCTTCTAGGTGTTCCAACCACTACTGTTTGCGGAATAATAAATATTTAAAATAAAGAACACAGTGATTTTTACGTGGAAAACACCTGGCTCAAAAGGTGAAAAAACCACAACCTATTACTCAGTAGGATTTTCCCAAACTTCCACTAAAATCACTAAGCCAAAATAGCATTTACAAAAATTCTTTTTAAACCTAAGGATTAACTCTAATACCATTGTGGCACACAGCCTCAACTGCTGCGACAACTTCAAGTAAACTCTAACTTGAATACTCTAGGTACCTAATACAATTGCTTCTATGAAAGCTGAAAGGTACAATATAAAATCACCTACTACAATTGAACTAGAATAAAAGATAGACACTTGGAACTGGTTCTTCTATCTCGTTCAATTAGATTCAGGAGTGCACACTCAAATCACACATAAATTGCTTGTAAAATTGCCTAGCTCTTTTGCTCTCAATTTAAGTTTAACTTCTGTGTATGTGCATTACCTGTAAAAGAGAGAAAAAATCTCTAACATTTTATAGGTTAGTAATCAAAGTTTTATTGGAATTCAATTGTTGCTCTTCTATCGTGGAAGAGTTCATGATGATATCAAACTCTAACACTTTCTTCTTCCTAGATTGTGTTCTCTTCATATAAGGAGACTTTCTCTCCTTATCCACTATGCAACCTTTTTATTCAGATCAGGAGATATTACTGCTTGATCAGCAGGGCTTATCTTCTTCACGTACATCTCACATGTATAGGTTGATAATGACTATGCTTCACAAGATGGACTTGGTCCATGTCTGAGTTCTTTTGTCAATCTTCAAAACTTCACATGTTCTTAGGCCAATACAAGATCTTCTTCAGCACCAGCTGTCCAGGTGTGAACTATCTTGGTTTGACCCTTTTGTTAAAAACTCTAGACATTCTTTTATGGTAAAGTTGACCGTGACATACTGCATTCATCCTTTTTTCTATCTATAAGGGCCAATTAGTCATATAGGCTCCTCATCAATTCTGCATCACTGAGTTCGGCTTCCCGTATGATCCTTAAAGAAAGAATCTTTATCTCAGCTGGGATGACAACTTCGGTACCATAAACCAACATTTAAAGAGTTGCCCGGTCGATGTGCGAACTGTAGTGCGGTATCCCAAAAAAACAAAGGGTAGCTTCTCGTGCCATTGTTTGTGGTTTTCTACTATCTTTCTTAGTATCTTCTTGATGTTATCGTTGGTAGCTTCTACGGCTCCGTTCATCTGAGGTCTGTATGTTGTGAAGTTCTTGTGCTTGATTTTAAAACTCTTACACATGCCTTTCATCAGATCATTGTTGATATTGGCGGTATTACCAGTGACAAAAGACTAGGGAACTCCTAATCAGCAAATAATACGATATTTGACAAAGTCTACGACGACTCTCTTGGTTACATCTTTGTAAGATGCAGCCTCTACCCATTTTATGAAGTAATCAATGGCCACTATAATAAACCTACGCCCGTTTGAAGCAGTGGGCTCAATCGGACCGATGACATCCATTCCCCAGGTGGCGAATGGCCAAGGTGAGCTTGTTGCATTGAGCTCATCTGGCGAAACTCTTATCATATTGGCATGCACTTGGCATTGGTGGCATTTGCGGACATACTGGAAGCAATTTGTCTCCATAGTCATCCAAAATTAACCGGCCATAAGTATCTTCTTGGCCAAGTCAAAACCATTCATATGCGGGTCACAGGTCCCAGCATGTATCCTCAAGTATCTTAAAAGCCTTTTTTGAATCGACACATCTTAGAAATCTCAAATCAAGAGTTCTTCTATACAAGTTTCCTCCACTATTGAAAAAGTGATCAGATAATCTCCAAAGTGTGCATTTCTGAGTGTGGTTTGCATGCTCCAGATTTTCTCATTTTTCCAAATACTTTTAGATGTCGTGGAACCAAGGTTTTCCATCCGTCTCTTCTCCGACATGAGCATAGTTAGACGGTTGATTATGGATTCTCACTGGGATGGGATCAATGAAATTCTTATTCGGATGTTGTATCATGGATGACAAGGTGGCCAATGCATCGGCAAACTCATTCTGAATTCTTGGAACATGTCGAAATTATATCTTCATGAACCTTTTTCTCAATTCCTGTATGTGGTGAAAATATGGCAATATCTTAGAATTCTTGGTGGCTCACTCTCCTTGTACCTTGTGAAAAAGCAAATCTGAATCATCGATTACCAGCAGCTCCTGAATATTCATGTCGATTGTTATGTTGAGCCCTAGTATGAAGGCTTCATGCTCTGCCATGTTGTTGGAGCAGGGAAATCTGAGTTTAGTAGATACTGGATAATGTTGACCTATTTATGATACCAAAACTACTCCAATGCCCACTCTTTTGAAATTTGCAGCTCCGTCGAAGAACATCCTCCAACCATCGTATGCTTCGGTAATGTCCTCTCCTACGAACGACACCTCTTCATTAGGAAAATAAAATTTTTTAAGTGTTCGTATTCTCCTCCCACCGGATTTTCAGCAAGATGGTCTGCCAATGCTTGTCCTTTGACTGCCTTTTGAGTTACGTAGACGATATCGAACTCACTCAACAGTATCTGCCATTTGGTTAACTTCCTAGTTGCCATGGGTGTCTGAAATATGTACTTTAAAGGGTCAATCCTGGATATGAGGAATGTGGTATAGGCAAAGAAGTAATGCCTCAACTTCTAGGTTGTCTAGGTCAAAGCATAGCAAGTGCGTTCCAACAAAGAATACCGTGCTTCGTAAGGTGTGAATTTATTACTTAGGTAGTATAAGGCTTGCTCCTTTATCCCTATCTCGTCATGTTATCCCAGAACACATCTGAAGGCTCCATCCAATACAGATAGATAGGGTAGCAAAAGTCATCCTGGTTCTGACGGGACCAAGATCAGTGGTGTGGACAGGTACTCCTTGATTTTGTCGAAAGCTTTCTGCAATATTCGGTCCAGCTTGTTTTAACATCTTTCCTCAACATCTTGAAGATGGGTTCACATATAATTATGGATTGTGCTATGAAGCGGCTGCTATAGTGGAGACGTCCTAGGAAGCTCATCACGTCCTTTTCGCTCCTAGGTGGTAGTAACTCCTAAATATCATTAACTTTGGATGGGTCCAGCTCGATCCCTCGACGACTGATAATGAATCCTAGTAACTTTCTTGCGGGAACCCCGAATGCACACTTTGTGGGGTTCAATTTTAAGTTGTACCTCTTTAATCTTTCGAAAACCTTTCTCAAGTCCGCTATGTGATCCGCGGCCCTCTTAGATTTGATAATGACGTCATCCATATAAACCTCTATCTCTTTGTGTATCATATCATGGAAGATGGTCGTCCTGGATCTCATATAAGTATCCCCAGCATTCTGTAGAACAAAGGGCATCATTTTGAAATAGTATACCCCTCATAGTGTAATAAAAGTTATTTTCTCTGCGTCTTCTTCATCCATCCAAATCTGGTGATAATATGCAAAGAAATCTACAAAGGATTGGAGTTTATGCTTGGTGCAATTGTCGATCAGGATGTGTATATTTTGCAGTGGAAAGTCGTCCTTGAGACTTGCTCTATTTAACTCTCGATAGTCAACATATACTCTGACTTTCCCATCTTTTTCAGAACTGGCACAATGTTGGCTAACCAGGTTGGGTACTCAACCACCTTAAGGACTTTGGCTTTGATCTTCTTAGTAATTTCCTCCTTGATTTTCAGGCTCATATCAAGTTTGAATTTTTTGAGTTTTTGCTTCACCAGCGGGCATATGGGTTTAGTAGGCAACTCGTGAGCCACTATGGACGTTCTCAAACCGGTCATGTCATCATATGACCATGCAAAGATGTCCTCATACTCTTTTAAGAAATTAATGGACTCCTCTTTCTCTGTCAGCGATAAATGAATGCTGATGCTAGTCTCCTTGACAGTCTCGGTGTCCCTCAAATTTACTGCTTCGGTTTCGTCCAAGTTGAACTTAGACTTATTCTCAAAGTTTTCAGCCTCTCTGACAACTTCCTCAGCTATTTCATCTTCCTCATCCGAATCATTATCCTCATATTGTGTTGCCTAATTACATACCACAATCACCAATTCATCAGGAAAAGTAATAATAACACTGTGGAAAGAAAAAGTGTAGAAGATAATAATGAATAATAAAGAGAAATGCATTTGATTAAAACTGGAAAAAATCCAAACAAGTACGACTCGGTGAATCAAGCAATTATTTTGAAACAAGTCTTCTAAACAAAATTACTCAAAATCTTAAATGCCTAGAATGGCTATATAAATAAAATCAGCCAAGCTACCCGGGGACTCGGCGGGCCTGGGATGGGTTGGCGTTCCAGTTCCTGAGAATATCTCCTTTCTCCGCGGTCTCAATAGTAAGGCCTTCTTCCTCCTTCTCCTCAATTATTACAATGTAGTCCATGTCTTCATCCTCCAAGAACAGATTCCTCAGCCCAGCTAATGCTTCTTCTTCTACAATTCCCCATATTGTATCAGCTTGGTGAAAAGCTTGATCCATATGTGGCACTGGTTGCTCGAGAGGGTAATACAGTCTACGCCATGGAGACGGCCAATCATTAAACTCTTGCCATATGTACTGGTATTCAAGCCCGAAGGTAGTATCATGACCCTTCAGCTGTATCGGTTTGGTAATACCCTGGAGATTCTTCCCAAGCCCTTTGCCGGGTTCATACACAAGACCATTCCAGTATGCTTTCTATTTTGCTAATCCACTATTTGTATTTCTCAACGACATTGACACGTTTAATATGGTGATAGGTTTCTTCTTCCAGTATTCTTATGTTCCTGATAACCAGGATGGTTTGACTGGTGTAAAGGGGTTACTCTCGTCCGCGTGAATGATCTCCTCCTGATGGTTCCATTCGAATTTCACGACTTGATGTAATGTGGAAGCCACAGCCCCAACAGTATGTATCCATGGTCGGCCCAACAGAAGACTGTATGAGACTGATATGTCGAGCACCTGGAATTCAACGTCGAACCAAGTTGGCCCTATTTGCAGGTAATGATTAATCTCCCCAATCGTGGCCCTTTGAGACCCATCGAAAGATTTCATGTTCATGCTTCCTGTCCATATTTCATGAAAACCTTTACCCAATATTTTCTGAGTATGCAAAGAACAAATGTAGAGGCTTGAACCCCCCTCAATCAAGACCCTGTCGATGAATTTGTCTTGAAATTGCACTGTGATATGCAATGCTCGGTTGTGATTCAATCCTTCGGGCGGTAGTTCATCCTCGTGGAAGATTATTTTATGACTTTCCAAAACCTAACCTACCATGTTGGCCATCTCCTCGCCGGTGATATTGTTGGGTACATAAGCTTCACCCAACACCTTCATCAAAGCGTTCTCGTGCGCCTCTAAATTTTGCAATAGTGAAAGGATGGATATCTGAGCTGGGGTTTTGTTCAAATGATCAATGATAGAATATTCCCTTTTTTGTACCTTCCTCCAAAGGTCATCTGGCCCTGTTTCAATGACAGGTTGTTTGGTAGTGGCATCCTTACTTGGTCCTCCCAAGTGTTCAGGTGTATAGATTCTTTCGGTCCTAGTCATTCCTAGTACAACATTGGATTCCTCTATCTTTGCCTTTCCTTTTCTCCTAGCTTCGACAACAAAATTTCAAGGTATTGCTTTTGAATTGAAAGGGGTGTGGTTGATACTGTCACTATGAAAAGTGTGACCGCTTCTACTGCAAATAGAAAGGAGTGGTTGCAGGTGGAGTTACCTCTACCTCAAATGTGACTGATGCAATCATCTCAACTTTGATCGATGACTGAGTCTGTACTACAATAGGAGTAAGTGTGACCGAGGGTTTAAAGTCATTGCCTTCTCGAATAAGCCCAATTGACACCTCAAGATCCCATTCTTCGTCCATCTCTATCACCTGTATCCCACTACCCCTATGATCCGGGAGGGGGTTGTTGTGGACATTAGGTGCAGTTTCCTTCGCTAGTATGAAATTATTATCAATCAACATCTGGATTTTGTCTTTCAATGTTTGGCACTCATCAATGGCGTGCCCCTTCATACCGGAATGGTATGCATAGTTTTCAATTGGATTGACCGATTGGGATGGATTCTCTAATGCCACAGCGGGAACAAGGGTGACATAACCATCGGCTTTTAACCTTTCATACAGTTGGTCGATGGGTTCAACAATAGCGGTCTATTGTCTAGGTGGCTTGCGGTAAAATTGGTTTGTGGTCTTGGATAATTTTGGCGAGTTGGAGGTGACTAGAAATGAGATGGTTGGGAATTATAGGTATGATAGACAGTGGCTGGTTGGGAGTATCGGAGAGATAAGGGTTGATATGTAGGTGGTGGTTCTTTGTATGTGGTAGAGGTGTTTGACATGTGGGTGAAGGTGTTTGATATGTAAATGGAGGTGTTTGATACGTAAGTGGAGATTTTGGGCCTTGAGCCACCATTACCGCCCCAACGTCTTTCTTTTTTGACATGTCGCCTGATTATAATGCCTTGGTTGTGGCTTGTAATGCCTCAAAGTTTGTTACCATCCCGCTTTTGATGCCTTCTTCGATTCTTTCCCCAAGTTTGATGATATCAGAAAATTATGGTTTTCAATAACCATCAATCTTTCATAATATTGCGGATCATGTGCTCTGACGAAGAACTTGTTCATTTGTTCCTCGCCCAAATATGGCCTGACTTTGGCTGCTTCCAACCTCCAACAAGTAGCATACTCACAGAAAGTATCGGTGGGTTTCTTCTTGAGGTTCTGAATCTAGAAAACATCTGGTGCATTTTCTGCGTTGAACCTGAATCAGTCCATGAAATCAGACACCACACTCACCCAGTTGGACCATTTCTTAGGATATTGGATGATGTACCAGGACAAAGAGTCTCCCGTAAGACTCCTCATGAAAAGCTTCATCCGAATCTTTTCATCATTTTTTACTCCGACCAGTTTGTCACAATAAGTCCTTAGATGAACCCTGGGATCACCCGTACCATCAAACATTTCGAACTTGGGAGGTTTGTACCCCTCTAGCAGTTCTATATTTGGTTGTATGCATAGGTATTCATAGTTCAAACCTTCTATCCCTTTGCCTCCTTTGACACCCTGAACTTGACTCGTCAGTTTCTTGAGTTCTTCAGCCATGTTTTTGATGTGCAGGTCCTTCTCATTGGATTCTGGTGTATAGGAAGTTTGTTGGATAGAGTGGGGTACGGTTTCCACGTATATAGGGTTATTTTGGTGAGTTCCAGGAGTCTAGGTGTAGTAGTGGTCATTAGTTGAGTTTTGAAGATCAGGAATGGGTTGTGGTGTGTTCTGGGGAGTGTGATAAGTGGCTGTTGGTGGGTAGTGAATTGGTTGATGGTGGTGTTGTGGCGGATTTAGTACCAGCAAGGGATTGAGATTTTAAGGTGGGGTTGCATATTGATGCGGTGTAGGAGGGTTTTGTGGATGTTGGTTTGGTTTGTTTTGGAGGTGCTGGGTTCTTTGTGTTTTGGTGGTTGATTTCGGGGACATTCAGAGTGAGGGATAGGTTTTCCAAGTTGCGGACCTGCTCAAGTTCGCTCTGTAGCTCCAGTATATTTTGTTCTAACCTAAAAAATAAATCATTTGGTGCCGGAGTACTCTGACCATCTGAAGTTTCTGCATTTTCCGTATTTTCCTTTCGCTTAAGTCATCCATTTTATCTTTCCATTTGCTCTTTGTATTACTTGGAGGAGGAGAAGGTGGAGGGCCTCTAGATCTGGTGTGATACGCTGATGATGCCAGTATGAGCGAACCATCCTGAGGGGGTGGGAATAAATAATAATGAAAAACAGACAGTAAACAAGTCAATAAGGATTCTAAAATGTTTGCAGTATCTAAACACATATTGCGGGAATGTAAATTCGCATCCTAATTTGGGAGCCTTATTGTGCCCGAGGTAGGCCTAGCGAAAAATAAGTTTGGAGAAATTTGGTGCCAATAATTTCCTCATTTCATTAATGTAAAAAATAAAATAAAAATAAACTCCCAAAAATGACACTAAATAAGATAATGTAAAAAATATGAACTTGAAAGGACCAAGTATTCTATGATTATCACAGAGTTTATAACATACCCTGTGATGATATTACAGATAAGGATACTAAGAAAGTGGTAAAATAAAATGTAGTACCAATTTGATTTTTTCCCCTTTTTTTCCAAACTTGTAAAATCTTCAATTTGTAATTCTTTGTCGTTTTCCACAAACTTCTGCAAAATGTATTCAAAAATCATCATTTCCTTTTTGAACGGTTGGACCTCGTAGTAGTACTTGGGGTAGCCTGCTTTTGCTTGGCAACTCTCATTGGAAGTCGCCTAGCAATTCTTTCCTCACTCACCTTGCCGTCCCCGCTTTTATCTCTTATACCAATGTTGTGATTTGGTCCGATGTGCAAAGTTGAGAAAATTGGATCATCCTCTCTTTATAAATTTAAGTCTCACACCAAATTCACAGATGTTGGAGCATGGGCACTCATCATTGATTCCAAATACATTCTCCCATCGTCTGACATACCTTAAATGTTTGTAACAATTTGCTTCTGTCTAGATGTTGGTGGCATTCTTTCATCGTCTGCATCCAAAAGTTTTTTCTCCTCTACTGAAATAACTGGAATGGCTGCCATAATTTGTTGTTGCCCAATATTTGACGTTGTTGCTCCTTTTCGATCATCAGTAGAAGTCGTAGCTGGAGTGTTTAGATTACGTTGGTGTTGCTACTTACTAGCACTTGATAGTGATGTTGCTTTCTCCTGATTAGCAACTGAAAGTGCTGCTACAGTTTCCTACTGTTGCTGCTCTCCCGACAGTTTTATTGCTGGAAGACTAGCAATTGTACTGCTCGAGAAAATCTGCTGCTGTCCCAACTTAATTGCTGTTGAAAATTGTTGCACAGTTGTTCCAAAAGTCTTATGTTGCTGCCTAGTCTTAGGAATAAAATCAGGAGATGTAGCATTAAGCTTGCGTCCTGATTCTACCTTAGAAGAAATTCTAATTTTTGGAGAGGGTGGAGAACCTACTGATAATATCTCCTCATCACCACTACACTGATAACATCTAATTTTTTTTACATACTTGTTAGGCGAGGTTTGCAAGCCTCAATAGGATTAATAAGGTAAGGTTTAACCCGGTGTGTGATATATGGGTAACAATACCGGTGCTATTGTCCCCCTTATTTCTACTTTTCCTAATTGTTATATTTTTCTTTTCTTTTATTAATAAAAAACTAGACATAAAAAAATAAGATAATGTTGCTAATGGAACTTGAACTTATTACATTTAAAAGGAAATCAAGTAAATCTAATCTACTTTGTCCTAGAAGGACCCTCTCTAGACCAGATGATGTTATCGATCAACTCAACCAGCTCGCGCAGGTTCAGTAGTAGGAATGCCCTTGCCAAATGCCCTCCTTCATTTCCTTCAGCTTTCATGCAGTTGGTGACCCTCTTCCCTATCTTCCCCTGCAATTCCATTAAACTGTACACAAGATATTCCAGTCTCTCACTAGATTTAACATCTCTTTCTTTACACTTGTTAAGAATTTCCATGTCGGCCTTATGATGCGCCATATGCTCAGCTTCAGACTCTCGAACTCGTTTTCGCAACTTGTTATACTTCACCTATGCTTCGGCAAACTCATCTATGACCCTGTTTCCTAGACCAACCCTTGGCTCAAAGACTCCCGACAAATTATCATCCAACCATGAGGGGTAAAAGAATGAGTGGCCCGCATGGTATATGTCTGTCTCGATAGTATCCTTCTCCACAATAATCTTCAAAATCCACATATGTTGTGCTTTATTCTTATATGAGATGGCGTCACCCTGGAAATCAGCTCTGAAGTGACTCATCTTAGCAACCCGTAGTATGACTTGTCTCCTGCCTGCTTGTCTTATAACTCTAAGGGGAGCATAATGGTATATCCCTCTTAACCCGATCAGCACCAAATGTAGGACATCTCTGGTATGAACTCGTCAGTGGGGAACCACTCGAACATCCACTGAACCTGGTCCTCAGTCAACTTGTTGAAAAAATATACCCACCCTACAACATCCTTAGGTTGATCGAACATGTCTGGAATGTAAGTTATCCTCTTATGGTGATTGAAGTCTATGTGGTCATTCCATGGGTCTGCCCCTGATCCCGTCCATCGGAGTTTTGGCCACCATAGCCAGCCTAGTATGGATTCTATCCCCTTGAATTGAGAATACCAGCATGCCCAAGAAGCACACAATGAACACGAAGACCCTGCGATGAACCCAGCCTAAAGAGGTGATTGAGAACTCATCATCAAAAATACGGTAAGAGCTGTTGTGACTCTATCTTTCATAAAGGAAATCAAAAGGTATGCAGGGGTTTTTCAGGCACTTTTGATCATCATTTTTCTTCAGTCCCATCATCTTAAGGAACCCTCTGGTGGTGCAATTTTCAGGTGCCAACAGACCAGGGCTATCCCAAGGAAACCCATCAAATCCCCCTATTTCTTTTAGAAGGGGAGTCATCTCTATGTCTCCAAAACGGATCATAGCCCTTTCCTTATCCCAGAATAGAGTGGCAGCCTCGATTAGCATCTTGTTTGGTTGAAGATCCAATAGTGATGGAAAATTCCCTAATACTCTTTTCAAATGATTTAGGTCACTTAAGGGAAGGTCCCTCCACCAATCTATCAAAAGTGGAGGAATACTACCGACCATACCGAATCTGGGGACTTCGTGCCTCATTTTTAGCAAAACAAGAGAGAGTTAGGCCATTTCCCCCTCCAAGTTTGTCTATTTATACAGTAATGATTAGCACATTTGCACTTATTTCTCCAAATTAATGCACACAATCGTGGTTACGTTCGTTGGGATTGTCGAAAACCCGATGGACTTTTGGATGAAGTTTGTCTTAAAGGGTTATTATGTGGACAACATATTAACCCGGCTAGGTTTGACCATGATGCATGTACAATTAATCAAAGTAAGGTTGCTATAGAGGTCTATACAGGGACCCTCAAGCGGACAACTTAAGGGGGAAAGGCACGGATCACACCACTGATCGACTGGTTTTACCGCAAATATGCCTTGCCGAATTTAATGGGTGATATATAGGAAGAGCGGAAACACTCATCAAGCGTTTCTATAGGATTGATTATGCACGAGTGGAATATGATGTTGAGCATGATTTATGCAACAACAAATAGCATGTTTTCAAGTATTTACACGTAAATAAAAATGATAAATGCGGTATTTAAAATAATCAAAAGACAGTTACGGAAAAAGTAAACAAAGAGACAAGTTAGTTTCAGGAAAATAAAGAAATCATAAATAAGCAGTTAAATCCAAATAAATGGGAAGAGGTACACGGGATAAAGCATGCTTAGACTGGTTCACAAAAAAAAGTTTGTTATGGTAAGAGCCTAAATTCACCAGCAGAGTCGCCATGCTGTCGCGCCCCATTTTTCCTCGCGGAGTCCGGGTTTTGATATTCATGGGGGAAAAACTCGTTTCCTTTTGGGAATTGAGTATTTGAAGACTCTCTACCTAATTGATGATGGTTTGTTAGGGCACCTAGAGCAATTAACTCGTGTAACCAGTTTACATTACTAGATATTAGGATAAGGGCTCAAAATAACCTTGAGGGGAAGGTGTTAGGCACCCCTCGTGGTCCACAACGGTGTGCCCCGGCTGAACTTAAATTATGTGAATCATTCAATTAATAAGTAAGCACGTATTTGAAAATAAAGGTAGTTTTCACACATATATGATCAAAGAAAATTTGAACGTAAAGAGGTTTGGACAACATAAACATATATGTAAAGAAGAAGAAAGTTTAGATATCTTAAACACATATAGGAATCGGAAAGGGAAGTCCTAAGTTTATTAGCCTACAGGATCAATCTATGCAATGCCCAGTAATCCTCCTAAACTTGAGGGGCTACACGTGACATTAGCGCGCAGGTCATCATATCCTTTTACTACCCATTGCCCTCCCCTTAGTGGTTATGTAACCGAGTTTAATTAACGACCTCTAAGCGTGCTGCTACCCGTCCCTTCCTTGTGGTCCTGGAGGAATTTAGGACCTCTAAATCTAGGCAGTTCTAGACAGACTAAGGTGTTTAAAATTGAAAATCTATGCGACAAGCAAAGAACATATATAGGACAATCAAACAGGGAAAAGCAGTTAAGGCTCATCTTTACCTCCACAAGTATATAAGCAAATAAGCAGCACATCTCAAACAACTGGTTTTGAATAAGTTCAGAAAGTTTAGGAACATGATATCTAGATGTACATCACAAAAAAAGAACATGCAGCATTTGTTTTAAAAGAAGTGGTAGCATCCTAACCAGTTTGCCTACTAGTTTTATAGCCTATTAAGCCTGGATAATTTTACACATTAACAGAACTGGTTTCACAATTCTTTAATGTCCTAAGGCTTGCCTATATACAATCATGATTCTAGGAAACAACTTTAAGTTCTTTTATCCTATAGGCATGCTTTCTAGTGACATTTAACAAGATATTGTATGAAGTTCCAGTTTGAGTACTTAATGCATATGATAATTACCCTATGGACATGAGTTTTATCTCTAACGAGTGAAACTGCTATTAGTTCTTATTAGACATGCATACTAACTGAGCAAGTGTGACAACCAATTAAACCTATATGCATGATTTCTAAAGAGATGGATTTAAATATATGATGTAATGAAAGTTGAACCTTAGTTATTTTATTCCCTATAGGCATGTCGTCTAATCATGTAAAGAAAAAAAGGCAGAAATGATTTCAACCAAAGCAAACCCTATAGGCAGGTTATCTGACAAAGCACATTTGAGCCTAAGTAAACCCTATATGCGTGTATCTAGCACGCAATAGTGATTAGAGTAAACAGCTAGGCAAGTTTTCAAACATGCAATAGTAGAGTGCTTTTGGAATGCCGTAAAGCCATAGGCAGGTTATCTAACATATAATAGTATAAAATAAATACCTATAGGCATGTTATCTACCCATTTCATGCAAAATATAAAAAATAAGGCCATTTCCCCATATATTATTACCCCAATTATTATTACAAATAATTATTACAACCCATAATTGAATGAATGAATTACAGAGTATATAGACTATAGGAAACCTACAACAGGCCCAAATACATTTGGATAGGTCAGGACTTCAATGTAGTCTAAAATGCTCAAAGTTCCCTGGCCAACAAGTGTATAGGTGTGTCAAAGTTTCCTAAGGACCTCAAGGATCCAGGGGAGTGCTCACACCAAGACTTTTCTCAAGTAAAGACTGATTATGTGCAGTGTGGAAGAGCCAGCCCTGATATGCCAGAGATTAGAGAGATCTCCAGGGATCTCTATGCAGTATACATACCAGAGGGGCAGGACTTAATAACATAAGAGCAAGTGCGAGTGCTTGACATAATTTGAAAAGGTTTTGGCAAACAGTATAGAGAGGACTCTTAGAGGGGAATAGATTTTCTGAAAACCAGTACTAGTTTGGTGGTAAAACAACTTGAGAAAAGTATGAAAATACTTTGAAATCAGAACTCAAATTACAGAACAGCCAATTTCTGAAACACTTTGGCAAATAGATTCCACATAGGAAGAGAGGGGTTGGGGAAGCACAGATTAAACCTTAGTGTATACATAAGCAAAACATATGCACAAAATTCTCAAGAATTTGTAGAATTGATAAGTTAGTTACAAAGATTACAACAGAGACATGTTGAGAACACATAGACCCTAGACATGACCAAACACACAGCTAGAGTTGCCTTGAGAGACTTAAATGAAAAGACTAGGAAAGCACCACACAAGCACTCGTAGCTTAGAAATGATAATCACATACAGAACAAAACAAGATTTAGACATGCTAGATAAACATTAGACATGCAATTAAGGTTGAGACATACTAATCACTTATTGAACAAGACAGTATTAGGCATACTAAGCAAGACAGTAAACAGGAACTAGAAGGGAAGCTCATGACTGATGAACTAAGGCAGTAATGAAACACATAGGGTTTAGATTTCAAAAATTAATCAGGGGCATACCAGCTAGGAAGAAGAACATAGAATTTAGAGCAAAGGTTGTGCAATGGTTAGCCTTGCCTGTCAGCTAGGCCAGTGAATATCACAAGTAACAGAGAAGAATAGAGAGAGAGTTTATAGAGTGTAAGTGTAATGGTGAACTAATGTTCGTGCCCTTGAAGGAACAGAACGAGAGTGCTTATATAACACTTAAGGGGTGAATCAAAATAAGGTAAAAGAATCACAGTTCAATCAATTAGGAACAATTAATCAGTCACAGAATCAATTTCCATAGAGGAGTCCAGAGCAGACCTCTTCAACTGGGGCAATCAATTAACGGTTATAACTGGGACTCAAGTAAGGTAATAAATCAATACCACACCATATAAGGATTCGATCAAATCCCTAAACTACTGATAACTAATTAAGGCAAGTGTAATTGGTCATAATAGGGAAACAAGTAAAAATTTCGGAAAATACTGATTTTAACCAGGAAAGAGTTATTCAAATTCCCAAATAAATTAAGCAAAAGAAAATCCCAAAGAATGTTGGAATTAACAGGAAAATCACTCAAATCCCTAAATAGAATTAATTAATATGACTAGTTCATAGACATAAACACAATAAATGAAGAAAAATGAAGAAATACGTTTTACCATCAGATACATTTAGGGTTCGAGCATACATACGAAAATTAACCGAACACATAAAAAGATGAACAAATTAAACATTGAAAGTAGAAAAACCTCTTGAAGAGAAGTCTGGGAAGAACCTTAATTTGAAAACACTTGAGGTTGAGTGACAGTATAGGGGTCAAAGAAACCTTAAAGAAAATAGTCATGGAAACTTGAAAGCACTTCAACATACATAGATTCGAACAACAGAAATAAGAGAAATAGAAACCTAAAGTAGCGTAGTGCTTAAAATCGGTTAGTAGTAGAGAAGTAAAAGAACCTTAAAGAATAGCCATGGAAATTTGAAAATACTTCAGATACGCAGAGGTTTGACCAATAAACAACAAGAAAAATCAACCCTAATATAACAAAGTACTCAAAAATCGGTTAATAAGTAAAGAAATAAGGGAACCTTAAGGAAAAACCAATGACGAACTCAAAATCACTCCAGATCTACAAGGATCTGGACGGATTCAAGTCCAAACGCTAGGTTTTTGAAGAAATGAGAAAGGGTAAAGAGAATCTGGTCTCTGAATCATATATTTGAACTACAAAACATCGATAGAGAAGCACTCACAGACCATCAATGGACTCTCAGAGGGTCTTGAATAAGATCTAGACTAGTTCTCTTCAAGATTCTCCCATGAAACCACACCAACGAGCAACCAGGAGATTTATGAGACATGCAGGGGTCTCAAACAGCCATGGAAATCCTTGCATTGAATAGGAATCAAAGGGATTAGGGCTGGTTTTTGGTGACGGCGGCTAGGGTTAAGTTTAGGTCTCAAAGAGAACGGAGAGGAGAGGATTCGAGGGTGGTTGTATGGAGGAAATGGTTAGGGTTTAGGGGGTCATTTGATTAAAAAAAGGTAAGTTTTAATGTGGACCATTGATCTAAAGGATCAACATCCACGATTTGATGGGGGTTTTAGGTCGGGTTGTATTTTAATTGGGGTTGGTTAATGGGTTATTTGGTTTGGGCTATGAGAATATGGGTATGGATTTGGGTGTTTGGGCCATTAATTTGGTCCAAAATTTGGCTTATTTTGGGCCATCTCTTGAAACCCTTGAGAAATAATTAAAAATAAATTATTAAAACTTCTAATAAATGGTAAAAAATAATATTTATGTTGTGAAACTATTTTAAAATAATAACTCGATATTTTAAAAGTATAAAAAATTATACTTTGACATAGATAATATAATAATCGCAATTACTTATGGAATATATGTCGTTATTGCAAAATTAGTTAAATAGCTTAATAGTGCTAATGCAATTATAAAAAAAAATAGGATAAAAATATTTAAGACCTGTATTATGGATGCAAATAATAATTTTGGGGAAATTGAGCCATCACAAAGTAATTTAAAGGATAATTACTAGATATTTATATAATTTTAAATATAAGAAAAGTAATTTGAAGCTCTAAAAGTTATGAAAAATTATGGAACATGCTTGTATAGGTTTGTAGACTAAGTGATTATGAAAATATGCTAGTTTGGAAGTATATTAAAAATTTGAGGGCAAAAATTGGGTGTCAACATCAAGTGTGAGATCACTCTACTAGGAACATAGTCTAAAGAACCTCGCCACTCAACCCGTGGCAACCCCGGCATCGCCAGCATCACTGTCCTGGCGTGAAAATCCAAAATAGCATCAGATGGAGACAATTAATCCATACCCAATATCATGTCAAAATCAACCATACTAAGCGGTAGAAGATCAACTCTAGTCTCCAATCCCCCGATAGTTACCACACACGACCGATATACGTGGTCCACAATAATAGTATCGCTCACTGTGGTAGATACATGAACAAATAAAACTAAAGACTCATGGGGCATATCTAGATAATGAGAAAAATATGATGATACACATGAATAGGTGGAACCAGGGTGAAACAATACAGAAGCATCTCAGTGACATACTGAGACAATACCTATGATCCTTGTATATGATAAAACATCATCTGGTCAGGTGGGGAGTGCATAGAAATGGTCTTGACCACCACATGGCCGGCCTCCCCCTATAGGGAGAGCCCTAACTGACTGAGCTCCACCACGAGATGGTTGGGCGGGCAGTGAAGTAACTGGAGCTGAAGTCGAAGGCTGACTTCTCTATCGAGATGAACCTCCCATAAGGTGGGGAATGTACATCTTGATATGACCCAAATCTCCAAACTCAAAGCAACCTCTCCCTACAAATGGTGGTGGGGACTAAAAGGAGCCTCGAGCACCAGGATAACCACTAGAAGGACCTGACATAGATGAACCGTGAGTTGATGGTGCATGAGTCGAACTCTGAGCTGGGAGGGAACTGAGAGATGAGTGACCCTGCTTAGAACTGTGAGAACCATGACTAGATGATGCACCACGGTGAACTGGATGAGTCGTCTGAGCATGCATATAGGGACGACCCCTGTTGTGGTAAAACTAACCTCCACAAGGAACACTGCCAAAACTACCTGATCCACGAGGCATCTTGGACTCCCTCTCAACCCGCTCCTGGGGGCTGACAAACTCTTGTCTCTTGAGAAATGTCAACCACCTCCTCAAAAGTAGCACCAGTCACCATCTCTCTAGTCATAAGCACCCACAGCTAAAATGTGAGGCCATCAACGAACCTCTTGATCCTCTCCCTATCTGTGAGGACCAATCAAACAGAATGGCGGTCTAACTCAGAGAATCTCATCTCGTACTGCCTCACAGTCATATCATCCTGACGCAAATGCTCGAACTGTCTATGCATCTCCTCTCTGTGAGACTGCGACACATACTTCTCCAAGAAGAGAATGGAGAACTCCTACCATATAAGTGGCGCTGCACATACCGGCCTATGCTTCTCATAAGCCTCCTACCAAGTGAAGGCAGTTCCAGTGAACTGAAAATAATTGAACGAGATCTCACTGGTCTCCCGAATACCTATTGTATGGAGGATCCTCTAACATTTGTCCAAGAAACTCTAGGCATGCTCTCCCTCTGCACCGCTGAAAAATGAAGGATGGAGTCTCCCAAATCTCTCCAATCTATGTTGCTCATCATCTGGGATGATAGGAATCACACAGTCCTGAGTAGATGCAACCAACTGGGTTGGTGGTGCCCTCGGTGTCTGGAGTCCGCGCACCACCTGCTCGGGTGTGCGGGCGGTGAGAGTCTGAGCACCCCCTCCGACCTGAGAAGTGGTTGTTGTAGCCAGAACACAGACCTCCTGATCAAGACTGGTGCACATGGTAAAAATTTGAGCTAAGGCCTGGAATAACAATAGGCACAACTGGTGCATGAGTTGGTCTCGGTGGCGCATCCACAACTAGGAACAAATCCTAAACTGGGGCAAATGGCAGATCTACAGGTGCCGCCCTAGCTGATGTGCGAGTTATACCTCTGCCCCTACTATGGCCTCTACCGCGACCTCGGTCTGTCGCGGCCCCAACTGGTGGTACTGGTGGTTATCCGTCCTGCACAGTAGCACGTGTCCTCGCCATCTGTGAGAGAATAGAATAACAAAAGTATAGTTACCAGAATCAGTAGATTTACATGATAAGAATTCAAGAATGTGAAGTTTCCTAAGGGTTCTGCAGCCTCTCAAAGATAAATACAGACGTCTCTGTATTGATATACAAGGCTCTACTAAACTTGCTAATATGCACGACTCTACTAAACCCGCTCATGACTCATGAGACCTATGTAACATAGGCTTTGATACCAACTTATCACGACCCAAAATCAACCGTCTGTGATGGAGCCTATCATGGAGGTAGTCCAACCTCAACTCAACAACCCAACACAGTAAGATAACTTTGAAAATAATGACAGAAGCAGTTAATCATTAAACAAACCTTTTTCAAAACATAATAAATCCCAAAATACAATATAATCCAACCCAAACTAGGGTGTTGCTGAGTATATGAGCGTCTAAATCAGAATATAATCCACTACAGTGTCTAGAGAAATAACTGAAAATACAACTCAAGATAAAAAAGGAGAGCCAAGGCATGCCAATGCTGTGAAACTACCTTGATAGTCTCCAAACTCTGAAGCCTCGATCAACAACTGCCGTCGTGACCGGAATTGCCTGGATCTGCACACGAGATGCAGGGAGTAATGTGAGTACATCCAAATCAGTGAGTAATGAGTCCAAACTTTGGACTGAAAGGTAGTGATGAACTCAACCGGTACAGATAAAATGGAAATAATTGTGCAAAAACGTAGGCATACTTTCAAATTAAATAGGCAGCTCAACACAGTAAAAGTAAAGTAGTTCTGAAAAGTATAAGAATATAACTCTGCTCTACATGCCAATGCACATGCTACATGTGATGCACCATGCTATCAGCCTCATGTACTCACACTTTCAAATGCTCAACCACTCAGTACTCTATATGGCCCATACAGCCCAGGGAAGATCCATCCCGGAACATATACGTCACTGCCTATAAGTCACCAAGTTCCAAGGAAGACCAATCTAGCCTTGTGGAGAAGATCCATCTCCAGGTATCAAGTACTTCGGACAAGATCCATGTCCAGGAAAGATCCATCCCTCAATAATATCAACCGCGCTCAATGGGGTATGTACAGACTCCGAAGGGGCTCCTACATCCCAAGCCCTATCACAAATCAGTATAATCGTTGCGGCGTGCAGCTCGATCTCGTAACTATCACTCAAAATCAGTCTCTCGGCCTCACTCAGTCATCAGTCTCCCCAATCTCACCCACAGGCTCACAAAGTCATGAAAACTAACCCGGAATAATGATATGATGACCAATAAATAACAATTAAGACTGAGATATGATATAAAAATGCATGAATATGACTGAGTACAAAATATCAATGAAATCAGTGAGATGATAGCAATATAACGACCACTAAGGTCCTAACGGTACCGGCATAAAGACTAAACATGATATTTAGCATGATTTCCAGCTCAATTGCTTTATCACATGATAACAACACAGATGTCAACGAGATAGAGTCACTATATGGCGCAATAGAATCAACCAGGTCACAATTCTCACGGTGCACGCCCGTACGCCTGTCACTTGGCATGTGCATCACCTTAATACCAATACAAAACACATAAGTTGGGGTTTTGAACCCTCAAAACCAACTTTGAAAGCCTTACTTACCTTAAACCAAGAAAATATCTACTCTGAAATGCATGTGCCTCTCAAATCGGTCTTTAAACACCCCGAATCTAGCCACAAGTAGTACAACACCATCGATAAAGTATAATAGGATCAATTCCACAAGAAAAGTACAAAATTATAGCCAAATCCAAAATCGGCTCAACCCCGGCCCCTGTGCCCACATCTCAAAATCCAAAAAAAGTCGCAAAAACCGAAAGCACATTCACTCACGAGTCTAACCACACCAAATTTACCAAAATCTGATATCAATTGGTCACCCAAATCCCAAAAATTCATTCTCCAAATCCCTAGCCTTAAATCCCCAAATTTCACCTCAACACCACACAATCTAGGTGGGAAAAATCAATGGGGAAACAAGATTTATGATCAAAAACGAGTACAAGAAGCTTACCTCAATAATCCGCTTGAAAATTCTCTCCAGAATCGCCATGCCTCAACTTTGAACCGCAACTTTAATCCTCAACTTCCAATTCCCATGCCGCTCACTGCACCTAACATACCACTATGCGAGGGTGCATGAATTTCGACATAACTCCTAAAACACTAATAGAATGAACACTTCATCACCTAGAAACCCTTTTACTTAGCTCATTTCAAGAAAAAACCATTGCAACGCACGATCGAATTCCCATAACCGCAAAAAAAATACAAACCTCAAATTGTGGTCTAAAGCACCATAGATCTTCCGGTATCCATCTACACATGACGGCCATTATAACTGAATACCTCCAAATAAATCAAATTACAGTGGCCGCCAATCCTTGCACATACCGCCACAAATCACTTGTATAACTTAACATGCTGAAGGAACTGATCATTGCCACCATCATGCCAATTCAACAATTGCTAACCGATCCGATTTCTTCTAATTTACTTTGGACTTGCCTTAGGAATAATAATAGCTCCATTCAAAATATACCAAACCCAATCCGCACTCATCCTTAGTGACCTTATTTCACGAGACCACGTTATCTCAAAACCCACGAACCATCTCATACCCTCCTTATGCGCACATTCGCATCTTCAACTGGTACACCCATTTTGATAATTCCTCCATGAACTCGAAGTTATTTTCTCTCATTCCTCCAATGCTACATCGCAGACCGAAGATAACATAGAACACTCCAAGCCCTTTTCATAATCCACTGCAAAATCTCGATACTTAACCATACCACGAGCTTGAAATCCTTAGGCACCGCACTTTAATTTTTGAACCCACTAGGACTGTTGTTGAGAGTCACCCACTTCGACTTGGTCCCCAATATAATCAACTCCAAGGCTCTGCTAGCATATGAACACCCTATCAAAGAAGCACCCGATTGAATCACTTTCCTTTTAAATCACATCTACGCGAAGAATAAATCCTGAGTTTTCCCAAAGCCTGAACATGAATCGGTAAGGCCAAATATAGCACACATTCCCCAAATCCTTTTCTCAAATTGCTACTAATCTTTTCTTTCCTTAGTCATAATAACCTACCAATATGCCAATAACCAGAAACCACACATGTAAACCATCATGCAATCAATTTCTAGACGGTGAGGCTCTCCCACTTAGCTTGAAGCTATAATTACATAACCCTGGAACCTACCAAGATTCCTTCTTCCTAATTGACATGATCTCACACAATCGACCTACCAAATTTCTCGAAATCCTCCTGTCAAACACTTTATTGAACACTCTGACTCACTAGCCGCTCTCACATGTTTGACATCTTATCGGATAGCCAGTAGAAGCTTTGTCAACACCATGCAACCACTAACCTTCTTACTGGAGATAACCCACCTATGGAAATTACATGCCGACATCTTCCAACAATGTTGCACTAGGTAAAATTACTACAAAACCAGTAAACCATGAGCCCATGCTCATTCACCAGGTGTACAAGTCCGTTCACTCCCCATTGTTCCAACCTGAAGTCATGTTGCATTCCCCTTTATATCTAGCAAACACCTATCTGTCGTATCCAATCTTCCCCAGTATAGTAGCCAACATTCCAAGTTAATCCCGTAGACTTAGTCACTGTCTACCATGAATCCCAAACAACTCTAAAATTTATTCAAGGTGTATAGTTATCCTACCACAGAACCCATATTCTACTCTGCCACTCTACCACTCTCCCACTTTGGTCAAACCATCTCCTTTAAAAAACTATCCGCCTTCTGCTTCTTACACTTGGCCTTCTAGAAATTTAACCAGCGCAAGGCACCTTCCCCATGTCCTTCCTCATTCTTCACTGCCCAAATGTTGCCTCAAATCAAATGCTTACTCGTAGCACTTGAACCAATAGATCGTTACCAACTTTAAACCTCTCCGAAGATCATCCTTCTTGAGCCATCAACACTAGGAACACCGATTCGACCCTGAACCACTACACACCACGATCTCATACAGTCGCTTCCTCGGTACCATTTCATAATACCATGTCCCAAAGGAGAATTGAAGAATACCATAACATCGGAGAACTTAACACATTCAATCAAGGACGGTGACACTACATCATAGATGAAAATTCCACCATGCTCGAAAATACAAAATCTCGTTACTCCGTCAAGCCAAACCTGAACATTCATAGTCCAATTGCCTTTCCTCCGCCAGAACTAAATGTTGAACCTCTAATCCGTGAATTGAGTAATCCTTCTATCAATTCATTCCTATCGCGATTCATAAACAAGCATCTTATCATTACATCAATACTGTGTGATAACGACTCATGAATCATCGTAACAACCATTTCCCAACTTCAAAACCATAGGAATTACTAATATTGAGCTGAAATGATAGAACAACCTTCCGTGAGGCGACAACAATAGCTCAAGCAATTATGCAGGGAGAAACATCCTGCACCACATCTGTAGTACCAATAAAATTCCTCGACACCCAATTGATAACAAGTGTTTCACGTCGCATAATGTTGAATAGGAAAGAATAAAGGCACAAGCCTCAAAGGAATCAAATTGCATGATGAAGAATCAAGAAGGGAAGTGCTCCTAACAGCCTTGTAGCCTCTAAACGATAAGTACAGATGTCTCTGTACCGATTCACAAGACTCTGCTAGACTAGCTCATGAGTTATGAGACCTAAGTGAACCTAGTGCTATAATACCATATTGTCACGACCCAAAATCCATTAAAGGTCGTGATGGCGCCTAACACCACTTTCAGGCAAGCCAATAATAAATTATTAACTTATTTACTCATTTTAGTATTTTTGAAATCATAACTTCCTTCAACTTAATAGTAAGAAATAAAATTTACAGTGTAAATAATAATATTTTTCACCACTACACTAACGAATAACCCATAAGCATCCCCAAAACCCGGTGTCTCAAGTGCATGAGCATCAACTAGGAAATATGGTAAAATATAACATCTTTCTGTAATACAAATTAGACAGGAGAGTGTAAATAACACTGATGGAGACTCTGTGTGCTGAAGACTTGAAACAAGGGATGCAGCTCACCTAAGTCTCTGCAATAGCCGTACCTCTACGCCCATAAGACCGTTGAACATATATGTGCCTGCACAAAATGTGCAGCAAGCGTAGTGTGAGTACGTAAATCAATGCGTGCCCAGTAAATATCTAGTCTAACCTGAAAGAAGTAGTGACGAGGGGTCGACTCTGACACTTACTATGTGCTAACCATAAAATATTGATATTTAAATTAAGCATGTATTACATAATATAGCTAAAAACTCAATAACCGAAAATATTAAACAATCCTTTTACTAATAGGAATTTCCCAAATTTATTTTCATCATTTAACAATAGATAACTCAATCCAAAAAAGTAATATCAATTATTATTAGTTCCAAAAATTTATCATGCACAATTCATGCCGAGGTCATACTGCCCGATCCAACATAAAATATTTAAATTGTGCACCGTCGAGGGTCGAACGACACGAACCATAGATACATCTATCTACTACCGAGGCATTCGGCCCACTCCACAAGAGCAAAAAATACATTAAAACAACCAATTCAAGATTTACTAAGGAACAAATATTTAAAGAAATATCAATTCTCATTAACGGTCAAGTAAATAAAGTTTAACCTTTTTACAATTCCTTTATCAAGTTTCAATATGATTTAAGAAATTAAATTAACAAGTAGGGTGCAAACATCGCAAGTATAACATGATTTAGGTCCTAGATTACCCGGACATAAGCATAATTAGTAACTATGTACGGACTCTCGTCACCTTATGTGTACGTAGCCCCTGCAAATAGAAGCACATATTAAATCAATTCACCTATGGGTTGATTCCGTCTTACAAGAAAACCCTGTATTAGCACAAACAAAGTGAACTGAAAGTTAAAACTCGAATAAATAAATAATAAAAGCTCAATTCAGTCAAGTAGCTAATTTCTAAGTCTCCGGGAACGGCGCCAAAAAACGTGTTGCGACCAAAACACTCACGCAAGTGCACGTGATGGTCAAGTAATAGAATAGTGAGTAGAGTATCGTTCCCACGAAGACTTATGATTAACTGTTGACTGATTCAACTCAATTACTTTATTTATCCAAGAGGTTTTTCACAAAATCGAGATGTAATTGTTTTACTACCTAACTATCAAGAATTAATCGAACTAGAGCAATTAACCAAACGAGTAGCAAGTTCAAGTAACAAATAGTAGGAGAGGATATTCCAAGGTCACGGGCTAGTTAACAATCATATTGTGTTCTTGGCTTAAAAGGACTAATCGATTTATCTGGATTGTTGATTGATAGGGTTTATATTACTCGTAAGAATCTGTCGAGTTCTTACTCGCCTATTCAAGCTAACTCAATGCCTATATGTCTATGGAATTAAGATTAACCAGAATGCATTCACAATTCCTGTATTCCAACCAAGCAAGGCAATTGGGTACATGTCTATCCCAATTGCGAATCTGTTCCTCGAGGCCCGGGTTCAAGAACTTGCTGTATTTAATTCTATATGCAATCTAAAGTTCCCACTTCCGAGTTCAACTCTAGATTCGTAGATAGTATTTCACTGTTAGCTACTCAACAAAATAATTAAAATCAGAATTAAATAACAATCCAATATGACAAACCAACTTCGTCGAATTAAACGTCAAACATCAACTTTTATGTTTCACCCATGACCCCAGAATAATGGGTTTTAGCTACTCATACTAATGTTCAACACAATAGGGTTCAATTTCATCAGAAATAGCAAAGACAAAAGAAAGAAAAGAAGAACTTGATGGTCAAATCTCCTCCTTGCCTCTTGCCTCTTGATACCTTGCACTGGCCTATGAAAAACTTGATAAATTAACCTTGGACGAGCTTGACTTTATATAGGTTAAGTGGGTTTCTCTCCAGATTTCTAATTTTGCCCCTGAATAATTCTTTTCCGGATTGGGAAACGCGCGATCTCGCATGTGACTTCGCACATAACTTCGCGTAGTTTTTCTGACATTCTGCCTCAGCTCCCTAATACGCGCGAGCTCGCGCATTTGCTCATGCGTCTGGGCCATCATTTCTTCCATTTCTTTGTCTCATCCTTGCGCGCACTCAGCTCCTAAGGGTCGTTCTTGCTCATAAATCATTCCAATAGCCTCTTGAAAGCATCACATAAGCTCCTCATCCTGCAATGTATACAATTCACAATTAGAGCCTATTTTTCATCAATTAACCATATTATGATATTGGAATATAATCAAGCGGAAGCATAAACAATAGCTAAATCACATAGATTTAACCTATTATCACCAAGTTAGTGAGGATATGAAAAGTATGGCAATATTTAAACACATACTGCATGAATATGAAGTGTGTCCTAATTTGGGATCCTCGTTGTGCCCGAGGTAAGCCTAATGACAGGTTAATTTAGAGAACTTAGGATGCAAAATGCCTCATTTTATTGATAAAATAGACGAATCTCAAACTGACACTTAAAAAAAATAGGAAATAAAAATCATTAATGACCATCGACTTATTACATAGAGTGAAAATAAAGACTCCTTTCTACTTGGTCCCTGAAGGACCTTCACCAAATTCGGCATCTCTGACTCCATCGAACATCTTTCCTAACTCGCGGAGTCCCAGTAATAGGTAGGCCCTGGCTATGTGCCCGCCTTCGGTCCCTTCAGAATTTTGGCAATCTTCGACCCTCTTGAGAAACTTCTTTTCCAACTCCACTATGCCTCGCTCCAAGAATCTCGGTCGCTTGTTGGCACTGACAGCCATGTCCTTCCATTCCTCAATTAGTTTATGGGTGGACTCTTGTATTTCGTGGTGCTTGCTTTCATACTTCCGGATCCTTTTGCGTAGTTGATTATACGTGACCTGTGTCTCGGCCCTTTCGTCTATGATTCTGTGGACCCAGGAAAATCCTGGCTGACCCAGACCATCATGATTGTCTTCCAACCACACTGAGTAGAAAGGAGCGCAACCAGCATGATACCTGTCTGGCTCGATGGAGTCTCTCCCAATTATGATTTTGAAATGCCACATGTGCTGAGCTTGGCATTTGTAAGGACTATTCATCCTGGAAGTTAGCTCGAAAATGACTCATCTTGTCGACCCTAGGTATAACTTGTTTTTTACCGATCTATCTCATAACTCGTGGAGGGACGTAAGGGTATGTTCCCCTCAAACCGATTAGTATCAGAAAAGGTGCATTCCGGGATCGGGTGATTAATTCCTTGGTCGGAAACCACTCGAACATCCATTGGACCTGTTCTTCGGTTAGGTTATAAAATAGCTCTACTCATCCCTTTGCATCTTCTAGTTGAGCAAATATATTGGGCATGTAGTTCGTTCTCTTTGGCTTATGGAAAGTGACATGATCATCCCAGTCCCTCCGCTAGATCTCTTGCCGGTATTCACCCCTTTGGAGGTGCTCCATAAGCCAGAGTTAAAGTAGCAAATTGCAGCCTTCAAAGTGTTTTGCACTATGTTGACATTTTTCCAAGGCTCGGTATATGTATGCAATTATCATGGGCACAATACTGAATGGTTTCCTGCCAATTCCTTCCATAAGGGTTTTAATTACCATGGCTAGTCTGGTGTGGATCCTTGCTTTCTTTGTCGGAAACACTATCAACCCCAGGAAATAAAACATAAATACGAAGACCTTTGATGGATGTGTCCCAAAGATGTAATGGCAAACCCTACCGGGTACGTACGGTAGGATTTTATGTGGCCGTACCTTTCATACAAATAGTCAAAGGGTATGTAGGATTCCTTCAGACATGTCAACTCTAGATTCTTCTTTAGACCCATCGTTTTGAAGAAACCTCTGCCCTTACGGTTCTCAGGCATCAATAGACCCGGAGTCTCCTAGACTAGACTGGCTAACCCTCCTATTTCCTCTAGCAGGGGCGTTATTTCAATGTCCTCAAAGCGGAATACAACCCTTTCACAATCCCAAAATAGTGTGGCTGCTTCTATGATCTTGTTGTTAGGTTGGATCTCAAGAAGAGCTAGGAGATTTCCCAGATATTTTCGGACGAGAGGGTCCCTCCACCAGCTTAGCAACCTTGGATGAATGTTGGTGATCATGCCGAGTCTAGGGAATTCGTGCCTTATATTTCTACAAGGCAAATAAGGCTAGGCCCTTACCCCTCACCAGACTCGACTATTAATACCAACAATTAGCATGATGCATTTTAGTTCTCCAAATAAATGCACAGAACGTGGTGATGTCCATTTGGGTTTAGAGAAACCCAGTGGACTTTGGACGAGGTTATCTTAAAGGATAATTATGTGGAAAACATAACTGACCTAACTAGGTTTGACCATGATGCATGCACAATTTTAAACAGAATAAGGTTTTTATGGGGTTTTAGACTGGTACCCTTGAGCGAACAACTCAAGGGGGAAGGCACGGAACCGTTGAATACACCGTTCATCGACTGGTTTTACCGCAAATATGCCTTTCCGAATTTAAGGGGTAATAATATAGGAAGAACACAACCACTCATTATAAGTGTTTCTATGGTATTTGTTTGGCACGAGTGGAATATGATGTTGAGCATAATTATGCAATAATTAAAAAAAACATGTTGTCACATATTTGCATGTGTAAGAAAGCGGTAAATACAGTAGTTTATAACAGTAAAGTAGCAATAAAGAACAGGAAAGAAGAAGAGAAGTCAGTTTCGTTTTGTAAAAGAAATTAAATGCTTGACGGAATTTAAACAGGTAATTGCATCTGAAGGAAAAGTACAAATTCACAAGTACAATCTGAAACGGTAAAAGCCTAAACTTCCCCAGCAGAGGCGACATACTGTCGCGCCCCCTTTTTCTCGCGAAATCGGATTTATGACATTTGGTTGGACAACTCATTCCTTTTGGGAAAGAGGTTTTGCATTTTTGAAGAGTCACCACCTAATGATTTATGGTGCATTAGGACACCTCAAGGTTCATTTCTAAGTTCGTTTGATAACCAGAGATAGGGTAAGGGCCTGAAATTATCCTAAGGGGAATGTGTTAGGCACCCCTCAAGATCCACTAGTATGGTTCCCGACCAGATAGTTCTTTGTAAATTTGGTTCAATTGTCATATAAACAGATAAGGCTCAAATGAGACGGGATTTTAATAAATAATTGTTTTGAAAGAGGACAAAGTATGAAAGAGCAATTAAAGCTGATTTTAAAACAAGGAGTTGCACTGCTTTTAAAAAAGAAGGGAAATAAGGGAAAGGGGGTCATAGGTTTATTTAAAATAAGGATCACATCAATGAAATACCCGGTAATCACTCCTAAGAAGAGGAGCTACACGTGGTATTAGCGCACCGTTTATCATATCCATATCTACCCTTTCCCACCCCTTTTAAGGTACTAAAGCGTGGATTGGTCTCTACCACTATTGCATGCTATTACCCACCCCATTCCTATCAGTCGCGGAGGCACTTAGGACTACTATTCCTAAAAGGGAGGGATATTGGGCTGATTTTGGTTTCAAAAAGGTAAAAGTCTAAGGCGACATACAAAACATGTAATATGGCATATAAAGGGGAAGCATGTAAACAGATAAAGGCTCATATATACCTCCTCAAGACAAAACACATAAATAGCATGACATGCACATACTTCTTAGATTTGATTAAAAATGCTAAGGACGAGGGGAGTTTGATTGCTGAGGCAGACTAGTTTGATACATGACTCAGATAGGAAGTCCGAATCAGGCTTGCCTGCTGGTTGCGTTAGTCATTAATTAACAAGGTGAAATCAGTTTTTTTAAGGCTGTTATCACCTAAGGCTTGCCTAGGTGTCTAAGCACAATCCTATGAATATGATATCTATTACTGATTCAGAGGTATAGCAAAGCAGTACATTTTTTAAAGAACGATTTTGGAAATCTTATAGGCGTGCCTTCTAAACCGCCATAAAATAAAAGAGGAAACGGATTTAGATCGAACTGATTTTTTTAATGATTTCATATCCTATAGGCAGGCTATCTAGTGTTGCTTATTTTTTTAATCCCTATAGGCATGATTTCTACAAAGGGGTACTGATTTTAACCTTATGGACATGATATCTAATTTTAGCCATTTAGATCCTAAGAACATGGCATCTAAAATGCAGAATTGAACATGCATAATCTAAAACGACAGATCTTATAGACATGATTTCTATTGTGGCCATTTTTTAGTTCCTATAGGCATGATTTCTAAATTGTAGAATTAGATATGCAGATCTTAAGTCCTATGGACCTGATTTCTAAGTTGCAGAGTTAACATGAAAAGTCTTAAATCCCATAGACATGATATCTAAATTGTAAAATTAATATGCAGATCTGAAGTCCTATAGACATGATATCTACCCTCAACCATCCATAATTCACAACCCTTTTTACAAGCCAACCCCAGTGTTTATTACAGAAATTATTACAGACCCGGTAATAAATTACATCAGAAGATAAAAAGAAATTACAATCAAAGGAGGCCAGATTCCTGACTTTCTTTTTGAGTTATGGACCAAACCACTTGAAATTCCATTGATTCCAGACCTTTCTCAAACTTGAGTGTGTCAAAGTTCCCTATGGGCCACAAGAGGACCCCGGGTAGTGCTCACACCCAAGTTGCATGATCATAATAGAGATGAGTGCAGTATGGAAGTGCCAGCCCTTATGTGTCCAAGTTCAGAGGGAGCTAATGGGTCCCAAGGCAAAGCTCACATAAGAGGGGCAGAACTTAAATCTAAGAAGGTAGTGGAAGTGTAGGAATAGAGTTTTAAAACTGAGAGGGAAAGAAGAGGGGTAAAGGGTGCTAGGGAAATAATTACAGAGTTCATAACTTCATACAAAAGGGGGGCAGGGGTTGGGAGTTCATAGCAAAGAGCCTATGTCCTTAGGCAAGGGTTAGCTTGGGGCATGCACAACAATAGAATATGCTGGCATGCCTATAAGCCCACTAGAACACACAGCAACTAGAGAAAACATAGAGATTGTGATCCGAGGATGATCAAGTTTGGGTCATGGACAATAATATTCAATGTTGCCATGCCCCATACCAAACATAGATACCAAACACATTAGGGGGTGGGGATTTAAGGTTCACAAGCCATGATAAGTAAATAACAAAAACATTAATTCAAGACATAAAAGGCAGAATACATCATGCTTGATGATGGAAATTAGTTAAATATAAACAGGAGACAAACAAGAATGAAAGAAATAGTAAAGAAACACATTGTTGTTCATGCTGAAAACTTAGTTAGGACATACCAGTCAGAGAAGCAAAGTACAATAAATAAAAAATAAGAAGGACTTCAAAGTATAGCCTTGACTTTCAGTAGGAAGTAGCACAAGTAGTAGTAAAGCAAGAGAGAGTTTTCGAGTGTAAGTGTGTGTTCAGAACTAAAAGTGTTGGTTTTTTTTTTTTTTGTAAGAAGAGAAGTACAGGGTATTTATTTATATCCTTTTGAAAGCGAGTGAAAGAGAAATAATAAGTCACTAACATGGAAACAATCACAATTCAGAATCAATTGCACACATGATTGCCTTTAATTAAGGGATTACTTTCTTAACGGGCAGTGACAGATTCCAAATAAGGAAAGAAATCAATTTGTAGGCAAACTGGCAGTTGCCATAAAAGAAGCAGTAAAACAATTGAGTAAGTAATCAAGTCTAAGTACAGGAATATACTAATTTTGGGAAGGGATTTAGTAAGGCAAGACAAGGAAAAGAATCAATTAACCTTAACAGATGAGTGTGAGCACGTGATTTTTGCCCTATATATGAGTTATTCCCATAAAATCCAAACAAAATAATTTTTCATTATTTTTACAATTTTGTTGATATTGGTGGCATTTTTGTATTAATTTGTTGCATAATAATTCATATATATATATATATATATATAAAATATACATATGCATTAGGATTTTTAAATTTACAATTTAAGGAAAATCAAAAAATAGCCTTTTTAGTATTTTAATCGGAAATTACTATAAAATAGATATTAAATAGATTTGAGAATTTAATTATTTTAAAAATTTAATAAAATCAGGAAACATAACAAAAGGAAAATAAAATACAAAAAATACAAAAAGGAAAATAAAATACAAAAATACAAAAGGAAAATAAAAAAAAAAAAAAAAAATACAAAAGGAAAATACAATGCAAAAGAATACAAAATAAAAGATTTGGACTAATATAAAAATTGGACTGATTACCAAGCCCAAAACCAAAATGCCCAGGCCCAAAAAATATGCCCTTACCCGTTCAGCCCCAGTCCATATACCCATCCGGTCTGCTCCAAGAGAGACCACCAAATGACCCCGTTTTGAGCAATCCAATCCTAGCCGTTGAAATGAATTGATCTAACGGCTGAAGCTTGATCTTCTCAAGAAAATAAAACGACGACGTATTGTAATTTTAATCTGAGCCCTTGATCAAATTAATCCAACGGACGGGGTTAAGTTTTCATTAAAAAATAAATGACGTCGTATTGGTGGCAATTGATCTGAACCGTTAAAGTGATTAATCCAACGGCTCTGGTTCACTGAAGGTCTTTTGATATACCAAAACACAAAAAATTAAACCCTAAAAATCATTCTATTCTCCCTCATCTCTCTCAGCCGCCCTCGTCTCCTCCCCAGAACCCCGCCGGAACCCTACCGGCGGGAGACAACACCATAACCAATCGCCACTAAAAATACACCCCAGAACCGTCGTGAACCCCTGATCACACCCCTCCACTTCTTTTCCCTCGAATCTCCTTGGTTCTCCTCGAATATTCCAAAAAGTATCGCCGGAACCCTAACTCCGACGAACACTGGTTTAGCCAAATCACCCCAAAATCACACCAAATCTCCCCTTTGACACCCTTAACCCAGTATCGAGATCCTTGAGTCTTAAAAGTCACTGAAAAAGGCTCAAATCAAGATATAAAACTCGCCGGTGACCAAGAAATCCAAGAAAATTGATATCCAAGGCCCCTAAGATCCTGGAAATCTTTCAACTAAAAAAAAGAAGAAAGAAAAAAGATAAGAAAAATTGTCAAGAAAACAAATAAAGCAAGTTTCCTGCTTCTTTTTCTATTTCTGTTTCTTTCTTCTTCTTGCATGTGTTTGATTCTCTTCTTTTTTGATTCTTGTCCTGATAAAAAATAATAATATAGTACTTTAGGATTTCTGATTGTTGTCTTTTAATTTTGTTCGTTAAAAAATAGTATTAAAAATCTGATACTTTTAGACTTAGTTTCTGATATTAAAATAGAATTTTTAAAAAAGATTCTGATGAATAACTTGATTAGTAAATTAGGGTTTAATAAATAGATTTGATTTGATATAGAAATTAGTATAATTAAATTTTTAGTAAGACTTTGTTGGTTTCTGAATTACTCGATTCTATTAACTGTTAGATCTTAGATTTTTTGATTCTGATATTTGTTAGAGATAATTTTGTTTTGTTAAATCTGTTACTTGTTAGTTTTTGGAATTGAATTGATAATAATTAGTTTGAATATCTATTAAGTATCTTTTAGGATTAATTGTTCGATTGGTGTTAGCTGTTTGTAGGATAATACACTAACAAGTAGTATAAGATCATCCTCGTTTGGTAATCTGTGAAGCTAGCTGTTTCAATTGATTGTATAAAAGTTGAATTGGTTAGATTTTGATAATAAATCTAATATTAATGCACAAACTGGACTTTGCCTTATCATGTTGGGCCAAACGTTCTGAGGTCCAAACCATGATGAAATATTCTGTTGGGCCAAACTTTTTGAGGCTCAAAGTTAGTACAAAGCCTTTTAGGCTGAAATTACAATAGGAATAAGGAAATTAAATTATAAATATAAAATCGAATTTTGAATTAAGTAGCGGATTCAAGCTAAAAGGTTTTATTCTTTTGTTTGAATCCGAACTTGAATTCGAGATTCGAATTTTTATTTTATGAGTTAATTGACCTTTAGAGACAAAACAAATATAGAAAATTTAGTCACTTTAGCTTGACCTTAATAAAATAAAAATAAGACGAGCCTTGCCAAATAAAAATACAAAATTGTGGGGCCCTCATTAATTACTTACTAAAATATTTAGTATTCGGTATAGGCCGTTTAGCGTATTTCACGGCCTTCCCAAAAGATATAACACGTAGCCGTTTTAGGCACGATTTTAAATAATCTTACCTTCCTAATACGGGTGTGCATTTCATGCAACCCAAATCCAAATCCGAAAACGTTGAATAAGAATGTGTCAAGGATCCGGGTGTATTTCATGTGACGTGATCCGAAAACATGTTCTTAAACGACGTTCAATTTCTTAAAATAAATTGACAAAAAGTGGTAATTAATTCTAAAAATGGCATAAATAGAATAACATGTATTAAAACTAATTTTAGCCAAATATAACAGTTGAGCGACCGTGCTAGAACCACGGAATTCGGGAGTGCCTAACACCTTCTCCCGGGTTAACAGAATTCCTTACACGAATTTCTGGTTCGCGACTATTAAACAGAGTCAAACCCTTCCTCGATTCGGGATTCAAACCGGTGACTTGGGATACCATAAATCTCCCAAGTGGCGACTCTAAATCTTAAATAAAAACGAATCTCATTTCGATTGTCCTTAAATTGAAAAAACTCCTTTATTATTATATCCCTTACCGGGGTATAGTAAAAGCCGATAAAGTTTCTTCGGAAAAAGGAGCTGTGAGCACGTGATTTTTGCCCTAAGCAAATTTATTCCTAAAATCCAAACAAAATAATTTTTTTTTTTTACAATTTTGTTGAAATTTGTTGCATTTTTGTGTTAATTAGTTGCCTAATAATTCATATTAAAAATACAAAAAAATATGCACATGCATTAGAATTTTTAATTTTAGTATTAATTTATTTTGGAAACAAATTAAAGAAAAATCAAAATATATAATAGCATTACTATAAAATAGATATTAAATAAATTTTAGAATTTAATTAGTTTAACAATTTAATAAAATCAGAAAAAATATATATAATTGGAAAAGAAAAACAAAATACAAAATACAAGTGAAAATACAGTATAAAAATACAAGGAAATAATGGATTGTTAAAATTTGGGCCAAATACACTAGCCCAAACAATAAAATACCCGCCCAGGCCCAAAAATCCCAACCCGGTCAAGCCCCAATCACAATCCAAATAACCCCGTTTAAGTAAATCTAATTCTAGCCGTTGAAATAAATTGATCTAACGGTTGAAGCCTGATCTCCTCAAAAAACTGAAACGACGTCGTATGATATTGTTTAATCTGAGCCGTTCACTTGTTGATCCAATGGTTACAGGGCCATCTCTCATTAAAAGTAAACGACGTCGTATTAGGGGTTAGAGAATCTGAGCCGTTGGTACATTTTAATCCAAAGGTAGGGGTCATTTGTTATGTTTTAATATGTATATTGTATATCAAAATATCAAAAACAAATTCATTCTCTTCTTCTTCCTCTCTAATCTAGCCGCTCCCAAATCCCTCAGAACTCCGCCGGAACCCTACCAGCGGGAAACGGTAGTTACACCAACCAGTCCACAAAATACACCCTAGGACCGCCTTGAGCTCCTGAGTTCACCCATCTATCCTGTTTCTTTCGAAACCCCTTCCTTCTGTTCGAATATTCAAAAATGTGTCGCCGGAACCTTACCGGCGGCAAATACAACTTATGCCAATAGTCACCAAATTAACATCCGTTGTTCCTTTTCTCATCCCCTTTCCATTCTTCCAAGTGATTTCCTTCGAATCTTGCCGGAAAGCTTTGAATATCAAATAGAAGTTTTTCGACCAAGACTTGAAGTATGCCAAAAAATCCCAAATTCACATCATAGACTCCTTTCCCCATCCTTTATTCTAAAATACCAACCTTTTCCTTCGAATCTTGCTCAAACTCGTCAAAATTCAAATTTGAGTTTTCTGGCCAAGAACTCAGGCTCAAATCTTTATGATTTTTGACCATAACATCCTTAACCACGTGTTTTCTTATAAAAATACATGGTTGGGGATGTTACTGGTCAAGAATCTCGAAAGATTTTCTCAAACAATGGCTGGCCAGAGTTTTCGTTACATCAGTGAGTTTCCATTTCTGGTTTTATTTGTTCAGTTTTGTTTGAGGGTCTGTATAGCGATTTTTCTTTCTTATTCCAGTTCTGGTGTTAATTGATTTTGTTGCTGATTTTTGGTTTTACCTTTTATTCATATGTTAGTCAAATCGGATTTGTTTTTATATTTTTAGTACTCTTGGAGTTAGTTTAATCCATGACCAGTGTGTTTAATTGTGATTGCTTGAAGTTTAATGAAGGTTTGAAATAAGTTTAGTATGATTTGATTGATCACAAAACTATTAGAATATTATTGCTTATCTAGGGTATTTTTACTCTATTTAAGTTCAATATAGGATTTTGATTTTGATCTTAAGATTTGTTTGGTTATAGCTGTTTGAATTTCGATTAATAATTAGTTAATGATTGGATTAATTCTGATAATTAGGGTTATAATAATCTGGTAGTTTTTAAAATTCAGGGTTAAAGGGGTAAAAGGGCAGTAGGGTAGCTGGTAAATTCAATTAAGGTCTAGGGGTCTTTTGGGTACATAAAAAGGGTTAAGGGTAATAAACCTAAGGGAGTGGGGACATTCTGGGTAGAGGAAAATGGCAATAGTGTAATTGTTAAAGTGAAGTGAGGGTAGAATAGGAAATTCAAAGGGATAGGAACATAATAGATACAACTAGAACCTTCTAGAATGAGTTTTAGTGTAAGTTTAAATAAAAAGGGTGTAGTAACTTGTTTAACAAGTCAGAAAAAAGGGGACTAATCTGAAAACACTAAAAATTAAATTTTCCTCCAATTTAATTCTATAAATAGGCAGTAATTCTGCCTTAAAAAAAAGTTATGGCACCCCAAAATTCCCTCCAATCTCTGCAGATCTGAAATTTAAAATTCAGATCAGAATTCCTTAAACCTTAGCTTGATTCATATAGAAAAACAAAAAAAAACAATAGAAAAACTTGTAGAAAATTCAAAATATTGTTACATTGAAACCTCATGAAACTTCCTAGTTAAATTCTGAATAATTTGAGGTCAAATGAGTTTGTTTGTGATCAATCGATTGATGTTGAATTTCTAAGTTCATTCCTGGGCTGCTCCTAGATTGATTCTGTGGTTTGAGAGTGATTTTAAGTTGTACTGTCTGCTTCTGGTTCAAAGGTTGTTGTTGACCTCCTTCATCTCCTTTATTTCATTGTAATCCAGGTACACATCTCAAAATCACTTTCATGTGGCTGTTGAAACATAAATGAAATGAGCATTTTCACGATTTCTGCCTCATGATCTGAAGTTACATATATGATGTAGTTTATTTTGGTTTGTAATAATATGAACCTCAAACTATTTGTTAATTCGTGAATCTGTATTGCTTTGCATAGCTTAGGATTACTTCAGTTTCTATGCTTAGTTAATGGTGTTGTGCAGGGCTTAAATAGCATCAGCTTCAATTAAAAATAGTTGTTCACTTAGTATTGAATAGGTAGCATAGGATTTAGTTTGGAAGAAATATTATTAGAACTTGTTTTGTTTTTCACAGTTTTAAAAGGACATGTGGATCATAATAGCTGTAACAATAGCTAAGGCACGAAATTATATTTGACCCTGCAGATTTGGGTTGCTTGTGTCAATTGTAATTGCGGATAACAAGTTCACTCATGAATTCGTTAGTTCATTGAGTTCTATAAGCATTTGTAGTATTTAATTTGTTTGAATCCAATTGGAATTAGAAACGAAAAGTCAAAGCGTTCAATTTTTTAATCTGGGCAAAATGTATACTGTTCCTCTATCACACAAATTACTAAATGTGGCTAAGATAAATTCAAAAAATCTCAATATCCATAAAATCAGGTTTAAATTTCAATGGGCTTGGGATTTGCTAAAAGCAGAGGTTCGATGGTCTTCTTTAGTTAACATTGGGCCACAGTCTGCAAACCAGTGCCATTTTTGGGCCAAGGTAAGGGCCTACAGTTGGCTAATTTTGTCAAACTGGACGAGGCCCATCTCTTTGGAATCAGTCTCGAGGCCCAATAGCCTAGGCTTATATTGAATGCTTCATTAGGGCTACTTTGGATACATTCACAACTTATCTGAACACTTTAGTATTAATACATGCCTAGTAATTGCGGTTTTATTTTAGGGACTAAAAATGAAAAAATAGCAAATATAGTCGCTCTTAGGTATACCCTTTAATATAATAGGAGAAGAGCCTCGCCAAACAAATATACAAATTGTGGGGCCCTCATCAATTGTTTAATTCCAAAATACTTAGAATTCGGGATGGGCCGTTTAGTAAATTTCACGGCCTGCCCAAAAGATAACAATACGATAGTCACTTTAGGTGCGCTTTAAATAATCTTACATTCCTAAAATCGGGTGTGCATTTCATGCGACCTAAATCCAAATCCAAAAACGTTGAATAAGAATATGTTGAGGATCCGGGTGCATTTCATGTGACGTGATCCGAAAATATGTTCTTAAACGACGTTCACTTTCTCGGATAAATAATAATTGACAAAAGTGGTAAATAAAATTGCACTGTAGGTTAACATGTATTAAAATCAAAATTTAGCCAAATATAGTAGTTGAGAGACCGTGCTACAACCACGGAACTCGGGAGTGCCTAACACCTTCTCACGGGTTAACAAAATTCCTTACCCGGATTTCTGGTTCGCGAACTGTTAAACAGAGTCAAACCTTTCCTCGATTCGTGATTCAAACCGGTGACTTGGGACACCGTAAATCTCCCAAGTGGCGACTCTGAATCTTAAATAAAAACGAATCCCGTTTCGATTGTCCTTTAAGTGGAAAAACTCCTTTCTTTATTATATCCCTTTCCCGGGGTATAGTAAAAGCCCTAAGCGGAAAAAGGAGGTGTGACAGCTCTGACGACTCTGCTGGGGACAAAGAACCCAGAATCTCTGGTTTAGGGTTCAAGAATTCGAGCTCAGTTAAATTGTCGTATTTGGCTTTATTTGGTTTTGATACATGTTCCATGTTTTACATGCTAAATATTTTTACCGCTTTAATATTTGTTGAATTGTATATAAACTGCCGCGAATCCCTCCCTCTTTCTGAGTCTTCTACATCATGGAGAAGGGTTCACTTCGTGTAGCTTCTCTTCTATTAGAGTCTTTTTCCCAATTTAGAATGAGGTTTGGATAAGTTGCAAAGCCGGGCGAGCTTCTGTATCCTCGGTACGCTGCCTCCCCCTTGGCCCGAGTTGTCCGCTCGGGTAAGTCAGGTCTAGATCAATAAACCTAGGATTTAAACCTAGATGAACAATAAACTCATGCTGGATCCCTAGTAGGACGCTTATTTGCATCACGTGCATTTTGACTTAGGGGACTCAACACAGGGGTTGGGTCCGTCTAGGACAGGTGACCCAAATTGAAATGACCATCCTGATGCATATTACGTGCTACCTGCATTTATTTGCTCAGCTCCGCATGTTGACCGGTTTGTATACCATGAGCAAAAATTGTGAAAAAATAGCAGTGTTAGGACTAAGGGAGGATAACCATTTATTGTGAAAAAACCCAGTGCCCAAATAGTATTGAAATGCTACTGGATTTTTGAAAAAAAAAATAATAATTAAAAAATATTTGAAAAAATGGAAAAAGATAAAATATTTGAAACAAAATTGTTGGTCAAAAATATTTTTTATTTTTGGCCAATCGGCCCGAACTACCCTGGTTTGATTCTCACCAAGTGTGAGATACGTAGGCAACCCTTGACGGGTCCAACCACCCCTTTTGCAAAAATAGCCAAAAAATGTCAAAATTTTGATTTTATTATAAATAAGTCAGGTGAAGCTATTCTTGTTTAAAATAAGCCGAATATCCCTCAAAAGGACGTGGGAAGGCCGTTTTTGCAAGAATAGCCTCTTTGAGTCACTTTGAATAATTTGCGGGCATAGCCTTGAAAAATCTCCTTTTCGGAAATGTTGAGAGGCCGTATCTGCAAAATCAAGTTTGGTCATCTAAACAACTATTATAAAAATAGCCATTTGGCAAATAAGCCATTACATGGCCAGTTTCGTAAAAATAGTCGCAATTGACATTAAAACTTTCTCAGTCTTGCACTGGCCTGTGGCGATGTTGAGTGATGCCCCATGGGCCCCAAGATGAGAAATTTTGATTTAACTTCAAATCATCGAGTTTGCAGTTTCTTAAACAAAATTTTGCAAAAATAGCCACTTTGTCAAAATAAGCCATTACATGGCCAGTTGTTGTTAAAAATAGTCGCAGTTGACATTGAAACATTCTCAGTCTTGCAAAAGCCTGTGGCGATGCCGAATGATGCCCCACGGGTCCCAGGATGTGAAGTTTTGATGTTCTCTTGACCTAGTGTTAATCATCGAGTTTGTAGTTGGAGTCTGCTTCTGTAATTTCTCTTTAAAGAAAACAAATTTGAAAATCCAAATAAATATCTCTTTATTTTTGCATTAATTTGCAAGAACGACGCTCGGTCTGATTCATGCGGGGTCATGATACGTAGGCAATCCACATAGGATTCGACCATAACCAAAAGAAAAGAAAAAAAAGCCACAAAAAGGAAAAAGAAAAGAAAATAGCGTAAAACAAAGAAAGAAAAGGAAAAATCAATGCCTTTACGCTAACATGGTGGTTTCATGTTGTCATTCCAGAAAGGTGGTTGGTTTGTGTTTTCCAAAGTGGTAATTTTTCTCGACAACAAAAGGCAATGGCAAACAATAATAGAATTGAGGTGATTAGTACCGGTATCCGACAACAAGTGGATGAACGGGATAATGGGTTGAGTGAAGAGGTGCGGATGTTAAGACTACACATGGCAGATATGTATCAAGCCTGGGTGACTAGGAAGGCACCACCCCCACCACCACCAATGTTTCCTGTCATATCCACTACCCCTAACAATGAATACGGGAATAGCCTTCGGGATGAGATTCATAACGGAAATGAAAAGGTCATAGGGAAAGTAGGGCAAAATGGAATAACCATAAGGCCAAAAGAACAATACTTAAAGAACATACAAGGAATGGGAGACCATGGTAACATGGCTTACAAAGAATCGTCTATATCCCTTGACGTTCGCCTGCCCGCGGGGTTCAAAATGCCATGTTTTAACTTGTATGATGGGAATGGAGATCCGGTAACTCACCTGAGGGTCTATTACGATAAAATGAAAGGTGTCGGTGATAAATATGATTTGTTGATAGCATACTTCAGTAAGAGCTTGACTGGGGCAGCTTTAGAATGGTATAATCGTCATGATGTTGGCAAGTGGTTTACATTGGGAGACGTGGCTCAAGATTTTGTGCGACATTTTCAGTATAACAAAGACATTGTCCCAAATTGCCCTTCCCTATCTCAGACAGAAAAGAAACCCAAGGAGAGGTTTAAGGATTTTTGGCTCAAGTGGAACGAGCAGGTTGCTCGGGATGGTCCTGCCATTCACAGAAAAGATGTTGCTGAGCCCCATCCACAACAAGGTCCGATAATTGTTCTTGCCAAACCTGTTCAACCTCAAAACCAACTCCAAACCTATCCCCTGAACAACACCCGATCTTTTGTCCAACCATCAGGTCATAGCCTCCACCGACGACAGGGTCCGGTGGTCGTTCTTGCTAAACGCTTTCAACCACAATACCGACCCCGTGAACATCCCCAAATTCCACGTAAGCCACCCCATCTACCAAATAACATCCGGCCATTTGTCCCACCACCAAGTAACTCCCAAAAGCAGGCACCAACAGCCCAAAAATATCGTGTATCTTCACAGCCCTTTCAAGTATACAACAATCCTAGAAAACAGAGGCATGGAGGGAAACAAAAAGATAACTTCACACCCATTGGCAAATCTTACACAAGCTTGTTTGAAAAGTTAAAACATCTCGGCCTGATTAAGCCGCTCCTTGGATATACTCCAGACCCAAATGCGAAAAGCTTTGATCCTACTGTTCGATGCATGTACCACTCTAATGTACAGGGGCATAGCATTGAAGACTGTCGATCTTTGAAAAGGGAAATAGAAAGAATGATTCAAGAAGGAATAATTGTGGTTAATGACAATGGTAAGGAGCATGCGATTTATCTTGGGAACGTGTTGATTAAAGTAAATAATGGTCTTGGCAATATTGATGTGAAACTCAGTGGCTAAGATGCTGGTCGTGGTAATTGGGAAGACGTTCCATCTCTCGGTCACCAGAGTGGAGTTTTGGTGGCTTATTGTGGTCTCATTTCTGATGGTCCGGGTTATTTCAGGGTTGTAATACGAACATTGTTTTGTGAGGCAAACCTTTCTATCTTTCACTTTGCTTTGTTTAGTAATAGTAGTTTGTTTAGCGCCGTCTAGGTTTGTAATTCTAGTCTAGTCTGCTTGTTTTGTTTCACCCCTTTTCACCATCAGTCTAATACAATTCTCTATTTCTTGACATTTCTAGCCATTTCATTTCTAGTCATTTTACAATTCTTTTCACACTGATTCTAGTAGCACGACATGCGTAACTCTCAACCTGTTTTAAAAGTCAGTTTAACAATGAAACAATGTTGAAGATGTAAGGGTAC
>MU749824.1:72758-86622 GCA_026770625.1 Nicotiana glauca | reverse complement strand
CTTATCCGGATTTCTGGTGCGCAGATTGTTAAACAGAGTCATTCTTTTCCTCGATTCGGGATTCAACCGGTGACTTTGGGACACCATAAATCTCCCAAATGGCGACTCTGAATTAAATAAATAAATCCCGTTTCGATTGTCCTTTAATTGAAAAAAATTCCCTTGCGCCCTCGCGGGTAGCGGCGAAAGGAGGTGTGACAGCTCTAGTTTTGTTTTGGTTGAACCCATTAGGGATATTGAATTTCCTGAGAGAGGGTGCATGTGGTGAAGAAAGGGGAAATGGGAAAGGAGTAGTGCCTACTATCTGTGGGGTTGCACAAGAAAGGGTAGAAGAGAGTGTCATGAAGGCATGTGGAAGTGGTTCTGGGAAAGCTGCTGAGGGTTTGGTTCATCTGAGTACACAGAGAGATGAACCTATTTCATTTACTGAAGAGACCCTAGCAGACCTGCTGAAAAAAGGTTGGGGCAAGCTATGACCCAAAAAAATGTAGAACTCCCACAACAAAAGCCCCCAGTGTTCCTAAGCCTTCCAAGAAAAGAAATGCTTCATCCCCAACACCTACTGCCTCTTCATATCTAAAGGGTAGTAAAGCCACAAGAAGCAGGGTAAAATAGAGTGAAGCTGATCTACAAAGGGCTTTAGCTAAAAGTAAGAAAAAGAGAATGAATAAAGGGAAAGTAAAGGTTGTAGAATCCTCAGAGGTTGCTGAGGAAGTGTAGATGGAACTGGTCCATTAAGAAATGGGTACATCAGTAGAGGTTCCGACCCCCAAGCCCAAAAAGGCCAAGACTTACTCTAAGAAGTCACCCTTTATGTCTGAGGATGTTGAACCTACACTAGCCAAGAGGACAAGATCTGCAGTGAAAAACAAACAATCAAAGATTTCTGAAGATGAGGACTGGAGTGGAGAAGAAGAAGTTGATTCTGAGAAGGAACAAGATAAGTTTGCCACGTTTGTCAAAAGAAATAATTTAAAGGGTAGACTGCTGAAAGACCTGGTGGAACCAGGAATGATAAGATTGGTGGGTGTTTTAGCTGCTCAAGGATGGAAGGATATGGTCCTTCAAATAGATGTAGGCTAGCCAGAAATGAGCTAATTGATTTTATGGCTAATGATGTGGTTAAGGATGGCAAGGTTAGTAGCCTAGTGAAAGGAGGTCAAGTACAATTTGATACAAAGAAACTGGGAGAGATCTTGGACATACCCTCTGAAGGGTTTGATCACTATAGAAGGCAAATGTGGCCTTTCCTGGACTCCTTCCCTACTGCTGTTGCAATTACCAGGAGGTTCTATGATTCTGAAGATGTGAATGAAGTCAGGGCTGTGCAAAAAAGTGAAATGAGGCCTGAGAACAAAGTCTTGTTTGTATTTGTCAACATGTGTTTATTGCCCAAACAGGAGAGAAGGCACATTGCCAATTACATGGATCTAGTTCTTATAGAGTGCTTGGAAAGTGGAAGGAAAATAAATTGTCCTGCCTTTATTATCAAGTTTCTGGATAGGGTCATCAATGGCTCAAAGGCTCATGCTACCCCCTTCGGCTTTATTCTGACTGTTGTGCTGGATAGGTGCAATGTGCCTCTGGAGAAATGGGAAATGGCCTCGATCAAGGATCATTTTGGCATCAATACTTTTCTTGCTTGTGACTATACAGTTCATGCCATCCCAAATGAACCTGGTTCATCCCAGCAGACACCCATCAACAGTAAAGTCAGGACTTTGGTTCAAGAATGTGCAGTCGACGTTGCTGAAATAGCTAGGATCAAGGCTCGTATGAATGAAGTGGAATTTGAGAGGGATGGTCTCATAACTAAGCTTGCCAAAGAAAAGGAGAAGAATGATGGAATTCTTCATAGCATTCTGAACCTTCTCCAGACCCAAAGCCAACCCTCTAGTTCCTCCAAGCCTTAGGACTCCTAGCTTTTGTCTCCTGCACTTGTTTAGTACCTCAGTGACCTAGATTAGGGATTTTTCTATCTTTTGTTTTTGCTCATGTTTTGGATGTTTTTCTTTCTTTTTGTGGATTATTGGTGGCAATATATCTCTATCAATGATAACTACTGCTTTGCTCTTGTTCAATGTTAATCTATCCTTGGTAGTTAAATATGTTTGCTTGATTATTGATGATTACACCATGATTGCACTTGCAGTTGCCCCAGTGGCCATGAATACTTATTAAAATTTGGAAATCACACTTTGCAACTTTTTCGATGATAACAAAAGGGGGAAGAGACATTGTGTGCTTTACGCACTCTGAAATAAGTGATATTTATAACCTAATTAACTCGTTCCTTGATGATAAGTGAATTTTCTAAGTTAAGTACTGATGGTTAAGCTGAGTTCTTACAGGTTCCAAATAAGTAAAAAACATAGAGTTTGTCATCATCAAAAAGGGAAATTTGTTGGCCTAAGAACAGGTGAAGTTTTGAAGATTGACAAAAGAACTCAGACCTAGACCAGGTCCATCTTGTGAAGCACAGTCATGATAAACCTATACATGTGAGATGCACGTGAAGGAGATAAGTCCCATTGATTAAGAAGTAATATCTCCTTATCTGATCGAAAAAGTTACATACTGGATAAGGGGAGAAAGTCTCCTTATATGAAGAGAACACAATCTAGGACGAAGATAGTGTTAGATTTTGAGATCATCATGAACTCTTCCACAATAGAAGAGCAGCAATTGTCTCCTGCCTTCTTTGTGGCTTGTAATGCCTCAAAGTTCGTTACCATCCCGCTTTTGATGCCTTCCTCGATTCTTTCCCCGAGTTTGATGATATCAGAGAATTTATGGTTCTCAATGACCATCAATCTTTCATAATACTGCGGATCCTATTCTCTAACGAAGAACTTGTTCATCTGTTACTCGTCCAAAGATAGTCTGACCTTGGCTACTTCTGACCTCCAACGGGTAGCATACTCGCAGAAGGTCTCGGTGGTTTTCTTTTTGAGATTTTGGATGTAAAAAACATCTCTTTCTTTGTTGAACCTGTATCGGTCCATGAAATCAGAGGCCATACTCACCCAATTGGACCATTTCTTGGGATCCTAGCTGATGTACCAGGACAAAGTATCTCCAATAAGACTCCTCATAAAGAGTTTCATCTGGATCTTTTCATCTTTTTCGACCCTGACAATCTTGTCATAATAGGTCCTCAGATGAACCCTGGGATCACCTGTACCATCAAACATCTCGAACTTGGGAGGTTTGTACCCCTCTAGCAGTTCTACATTTGGCTGTATGCACATGTCTTCATAAATCAACCCTTCTATTCCTTTACCGCCTTTGACACCGTGAACTCGACTGGTCAACTTCTTGAGTTCTTCGGCCATGTTTTTAATGAGGAGTCCTTTTCGGAGGATTCCAATGTCTAAGAGATGGGTTGGATAGAGTGAGGTACGATTTCCATGTATATAGGGTTACTTTGATAGGTTCCAGGGAAATAATGGTCATTGGTTCAATCTTGAGGATAGGGAATGGGTTATGGTGTGTTTTCGGGAGTGTGGTATATGGTGGTTGGTGGATACTGAATAGGTTGATATGATGTTATGGCGGAGCTGGTATTAGTAAGGGATTGAACTTTTGGGGTGGGGTTGCGTATTGAGACGGTGCATGAGGGTTTTGTAGATGTTGATTTTGTGTGTTTTGGGGAGGTGCTGGGTTCTTTATGTTTTGTTTGTTGACGTCGAGGACATTTAGGGTGAGTCACAAGTTTGACAAAATGCGAACCTACTCAAGTTCTCCGTATAATTCCAATATCTTTTGTTCTAATCTCAAGACAGGATCATTTGGTGCCGGAGTACTCCGCCCATCTGAAATTTCAGTATTCTCAACATTATCCTTTTGGATACCACTTAAGTCATCCATTTTTTGCTTGTCCTTTGCCTTTTGTATTGCTTGGAGGAGGAGGAGGTGGAGGGCCTCTAGATCTGGTGTGATATGTTGATGAGGCCAGTATGAGTGAATCAACCTTAGCGGATGGGAATAAAGAATAAAAGGAAAACAAAAAGGTAAGTAAGTCAGTAAGGATTTTGAAATATTTTCAGTATTTAAACATATATTGCGGGAATGTAAATTCTTGTCCTAATTTGGGAACCTCATTGTGCCTGAGGTAGGCCTAGAGACAAATAGATTTGGAGAACTTTAGATGCCAGTAAATGCCTCATTTCATAATATGAAAAGAGACGAATCCCAAAATGATACTAAGACAATAGAAAAGTAAGTCACTATTGGCACTTGGCCTTATTACATTTAGGAAATCAAATAAATCTAGTCTACTTGGTCCTAGAAGTACTTTCCCCAGATTCAATGTTCTTGAATCCATCATACAGGCTCCCCAGCTTGCGCAGACCCAGCAGCAGGTAGGCTCTGGCCAAATGTCCTCCCTTACTTCATTCAGCATTCTGGCAATCCTCAATCCTCTTATGACTTTTCCCTCCATCTCCACTAATCCTCGCTCCTGATATTCCAACTTTTTATTGGAAGTTATGGCCATTTCTTTCCATTCATCGATCAACCTCATATTTCTCTCGTGTTTTTCCCAGTGCTCATTCTCAAAGTCGTGGACCCTCTTGCGCAACCTGTTGTATTTGACTTGAGCTTCAGCTTCTTCATCTATGATCCTATTCCCTCGACCGACTCCTAGCCTCACCATTCCCTTCAGATTAGCCTCTAACCATGATGGGTAGAGAGGTTCACACCATGCATGCTACTTGTCTGGCTCAAAGGTGTTCTTTTCCACAATGATCTTGCAGTGCCACATATGCTGAGCTTGGAATTTGTAAGGGACATCTTCATCTTGATAGTCTGCTCTGAAATGGCTCATTTTGGTGATTTTGGGTACAACCCGTTTCCTGCTTGCTTGCCTCATAACTCAAATAAGGACATAAGGGTATATCCCTCTCAACCCAATTAGCACCAAGTGTGGAGCGTCCCTGGATTTGATGATGAAGTCGTCTATTGGGAACCATTCAAATATCCATTGCACCTGTTCCTCGGTCAAATTGTCAAAGAACTCTACCCATTCTTTGGCACTTTTCGGCTAAGCAAACCTCTCCGGAATGTAAGTCATCCGCTTGGTGTGATGGAGTAAATATGGTCGTTCGAAGCCCTTCGCGGAAATTCTTGGTGATAGTAACCCTTTTGAAGATGTTCTAATAGCCATAATTGTAACAAAAAGTTACAACCCTTGAAATGCTTGATCCCTCTTTGAAAGCGCTCCAGAGCCTTGTAGATGTCGGCTATGATCATGGGGACTATAGTGCATATTTACCCATTGATCCCTTCTATCAAAGTCTTAGCGACCATGGCCAACCTAGTATGGATTCTTTCCCTTTTAATTGGGAGTACTATTAAGCCCAAGAAGCACACAATGAACACGAATACTCTGTGGTGGATGTGTCCCCAAGAAGTGATAGAGAGCTCGTTGTGGAAGGTACGGTAGAACTTGCTTTTGCCATATCTCTCGTATAGTTATTCGAAGTGTATGTGGGACTTCTCCAGGCATCATAAGTCAGTATTTTTCTTTATCCCCATCATATTCAGGAACCCTTTACCAGTACGGTTCTTTGGTACTTACAACCCAGGGCTATCCCAAGTCAATCCCGCAAGTCTCCCAATTTCCTCTAGGAGGGGAGTCATTTCTATGTCGTCGAAATGGAACACAACCCTTTCCATGTCCCAGAATAAAGTTGCAGCCTCGATCAACCTGTTGTTTAGCTGAATATCTAGTAGAGAATGTAAATTTCCCAAGTGCTTTCTTACATGTTTCTTGTCACTTGAGGAAAGGTCCTCCTACCAATATAGTAGCAATAGTGGAATGTTGCTGACCATACCGAATCTGGGGACCTCGTGCCTCATTTTTTACAAAACAAAAAGTTAGGCCCTTCTCCCCTACTAGACCCGACTATTTGTACACTCATGATTAGTATTCGATTTTTAGTTCTCCAAATTATTGCACAGAACGTGATTGTGTTCGTTGGGATTATGGAAACCCCGGTGGACATTTGGATAAGGCTCATCTTATAGGATCTTTATGTGGAAAACATATTAATCGGACTAGATTTGACCATGATGCATGCACAATTACAATCAGAGTAAGGTTATGGTTGGGGTTTATACTGGTACCCTCAAGCGGACAACTTGAGGGGGAAAGGTACGGAACCATCGACTGCACCGCCGATCGGCTAGTTTTATCGCAAATAAGCCTTTCCAAATTTAAGGTAACAAATTGGAAGAGTGCAACACCTCATCAAGCATTGCTATAGGATTTAATACGCATGAGTGGAATATGATGTGGAGCATGATTTATGCAACAATAAATAGCATGTTGTCAAACGTAGTATTTAAATATTTGAAAGGAAGTTACGGAAAAAGAAAATAAAGAGACAAGTTAGTTTCTGGAAAAGAAATCATAAATGCTTGAAAATAGACAGTTAAATGCAAATTAGGGAAAGGGTATGGGATAAGATATGCCTGAACTAATTCACAAAAGCAAGTTCATTATGGTAAGAGCCTAAAAGTATCCACAGCAGAGTCACCATGTTGTCTCCCCTTTTTCCCTCCGTGGGGAGTTCGGGTTTTGACATTCATTAGGAACGAATCGTTTCCTTTTGGGAATTAGGTATTTGAAGAGTCGCCACCTAACGAATTACGGTGTATAGGGCACCTAGAGCGATTAACTCTTGGATTGTTTTGCATTACTAGAGATTAGGGTAAGGGCTCAAAATAACCTTGAGGGGAAAGTGTTAGGCACCTTTCGCAGTCCACAACGGTGGGTCCCGGTCGAACATAAACTATGTGAATTAATCATTTTAACAAATAAACATTTTTAACATGTACTTGCAAGTAAAGGCATGTTTTGACATTCTAAGCACATGTATGATTCAAGTAATGAAAAAAGGGAAAAGGTTTGAACAAGTTGCACATATGTAAACAAAAGTAAATTTATTTAAACAATGGGAGCAGGGAAAGAGGGGTCATAGGTTGGTTAGCCTACAGGATCACACCCATACAATGCTCGGTAATCACTCCTCAATAAGGGGCTACACGTAGCATTAGCGCGTAGTCATCATATCCTTAATGCCCAATTCCCTCGCCTTGGTCATAGCTTAAAGTGTTCTATCAACCTTGAAAGATATCCTATGCATGCATTAACCGTCCCTTCCTTGTGGCCCTAGAGGTATTTAGGACCTCTAATTTAGGTAGTTCTAGACTATCCTAAGGTACTTAAAGGAGAAAAATCTAGGCGTCAACAAAAAACAAGTAGGACTGCATTAAAGAGGGAACAATCAAAGGCTCATATCTTTACCTCCACAAACATAACATGTGCACGTCTCAAACATCAGTTTCAAGTATTTAAGAGAAAACCTTAGAACATGATATCTAGGTGAGCAGAGAGTGTACAATATTGAACTAGGACCAAAGTGTCAAAGACCTATTCAGCTTTCCTACTGATTTTAGATCTGTTGAATATGAGCAGTCACATATAATAGAATATAGTTTTACAGTTGCAGGGTTTTTAACATAGTTTTACAGTTGCAGGATTTTTAATCGCCCTATAGGCTTTCCTAGGCGTATAATAGTGATTTCATATGAGCATGATATCTATTATTGATTAGGAATGCAGAAAAATAGTAAACAAATTTAAACGGGCCATTTGGATCCTATGGACATGCTCTCTAGTAGTATTAATTAAGGCAGCATTGAAAACTTATTAGAGAAACGGACAGATTAGTTAATTAAATCGATTCAGAATCTATAAACAAGAGTTAAACTAATTTTTAGATCTAACTAAATGGGGTTTAGGTCTTATAGTCATGATTTCTAATTAAACATAAGGCGAAACAAGAAGAAATTATTTGACTAAAGTGAAATCCCTATAGGCATGATTTCTATTAAAGCTGATTTCAACTCATATAGGCATAGTATCTAATTATTAAAGGCTAAATTAGATCCTATAGGCATGGCTTCTAATTGTGCGGAAGTAAAGCAATCAGAACTTCTTTAAACCAAAGCAGATCCTATAGGCATGTTATCTAACAAACACATTTGTATCAACATGGATCCTATAGGTATGGTATCTACCCAACTTTACCCACAGTATATAACTATCCTCCCTTTTTACTAGTCACCCCATTGTTTGTTTACAATAATTATTACAGATCAAGAATTGAATGAATTACATAAACATAATAGAAATTAAGCTATAGGGAGCCTAAAGTAGGCCCAAAGTTATTTTCAAGCCTCCAGTAGCCTCGAATGCCCAAAGTTTCATAGCCAATTTCATGTCTAGTTATGTCAGAGTTCCCTAAGGACCTCAAGAATCCCGGGAAGTGCTCATACCTAGACCTTTCTAAAATAATAATTGATTTATGTGCAGTGCGGAAGTGCCAAAGCTCAAAGAGATCTTAAGGGTCTCTAAGCAGTACACATACTAGAGGGGCAGACCTAGTATTCTAGGAGTAAGAGGAAGTGCATAATGGTTTGAAAGAGTTTAATGGGCAATATAACGAAAGGTATTAGGATTGAAAAGAATTTCTGAAAAATCAGTACTGATTTAGTGATAAAACAGTTTGAGGAAAGTGTAAAGAAACAATTAGCAATCAGAACACAAGTCATAGATCAAAGAGTTTTGGGGAGTACTTTGGCAAACAACTTTCACACAAGGGAAGAAGGGGTTGGGAACACAGAGAGTACACCTCAATGGAGCACACAAACAACAGAATACATAGTATTTTTGATGGGTTATATAGAGCTAGTAGGTTAGGTAGAATGTAGGTCATGCAGCCAAGATCAAAACAGAAATATGTTGAGGGCAGATAAACATAGCTAGAGTCACACTAAGGAGATTAGATAACTTAGTAGGAGTGAGGCAAAATAGGCAAGGACTTATGCTAGGCAAATATTAACAAGTGAAGGCATTCTAATTACACAAAAGCAAAGTTTAGGAATGCTAGATAAGTAGTAGTTAGTCAAACATGCTTAGTTATGTATGTGGATATATGAAACAAGATTGCAAATAAGCAAGCATAGTGGAAAGATGCTAATCACAAATTTGAATCGGCTGTATTTGTTATGCTGGGTAACAATAAATAGAAGAAACGATGGACTCAGGCCATATGAACTGATGTAGTAAATAAACACATAGGTCTAGATTCTTATAAATTAATTAGAAGCATACATAGTTAAAGAAAACACAAGATGTGAGAAAGGTATTATGCAATTTCCAACCATGGCTTGCAGCCAGCTAGAATAATAGAGATCACAAGTAGCAGAGAGAGCCTTTCTCAGAGTGTAAAAGTGGTAATTTTTGAACTATTGTTCGTGTTCAGAAGTGAGAATAGGTAAAGGCATATATAGTAGTCAATAGTTAAACAAAATAAGATAATGGATCAATTATGTAGCAATTAGGGAAATTCACAGAATCAGTCACACACATAAAATCAGTAAGTCTTCCCCTTGATCAAGGGATAATAAATCAATGGTAAAAGAAGGACATATATTTCAAGAAGGAAATCAAGTAATACTTGGGTATAGAGTAGGTAATAAGGGGAGAATGAATAGGAGTTCAATTAAGGAACAATTTGGCAAGAATTAGCAAATAACCAAATAACGCAAGAGAAAACTAATTAAGGAAAAAAGTTTAATCAAACTAAGTAGGGCAGTAAGAATCAAAGGTTTTGATAAGGAAAAGAGTTCAAATCAAACCGAAATAAGAACTTCAGAATAGTTAAAGGCTTAATTAAAAGAGAAAATCACGTAAAGAGTCAGCAAATATCGCAGACAATTCAAATAGACAAGGAAGGAATAGTCAGGATTCAACACATAAGTTTTAACGAAGCCATTTGGTAAATCTAAAATTCCAAACAACCCTGATTTAAGGAGAAAAATATATTCCTACCATGAATAGCTCGAATGAACATAGACACACGGAATCAATAGAAAAGTTGAACCAAGAAACTCAGTAGAGGCATATTAGGATAAGAAAATCATGACATCTAATTGGCTAAAGAAAAATCACAGAACCAAAGGAAGGACAAGGTCAATACACAAGTAACTCAGAAACCAAACAAAAAAAATGTCGAAAATTAGGACTTTTAGTATAAACGAGTTAAGGCTAGAGAAAACCTTACAAAATTGGTTAAAACAAATAAGAAACAGAAGATTAAACACTCAAAATTATCAATTTTTTTGGAAAAAGAAATTTTCGGAAACACTAGTTTTAAAAAAATAGAAAACCATTCAAAAATCAGAAGGTTCTTGCAAAAATCACAAGGTTCTTGTAAAACTCATACGAAATATGTTCGATCTATCTTAGATCTTGCACAGATCTAAGAAGTTCAAAGGACCAAAATTAGGGTTTCGAGAAGAGTAATACAGAGGTGAAGAAGCAAGCTTAGAAACCCATGGATATAGGAAGATCTTACTCAAAATCAAATTCGAAAAGCCTAAAATAGGGGCGAATGGGCCATAGATGCAAGAAAATTAACCCTGGTCCCTTGAGGACCCTGGAGATGGTGATACCAGTAGAGGAGAGGTCATTAGAGGTCTGGGGTAGTGAGAAATCACCATGAATGGCCATAGATGAGTGACGGCGAGGTCCGATTAGGGTTTAGACTNGAAACTAAACAAAGAATGTCGAAAAATTAGGGCTTTTAGTAAAGTTAGAGAAACCTTATGAAATCAATTAAAACATATAAGAAAAAGAAGATTAATCACTCAAAATTACCAAATATTTTGGAAAAAGAAATTTCCGAAAACCCTAGTTTAGACAAAAATAAAAAAAATCATTCAAAAAATTAGACGGTTCTTGTAAAAATCAAAAGGTTCTTGTAAAACTCATACGAAATAGGTCCAAACAATCTCAGATCTATACAGATCTAAGAAGTTCAGAAGGAAGAAATTAGGGTTTCGAGAAGAACAACACTTAGGTGAAGAAGCAAGCTTAAAAACCCATAGATATAGGAAGATCTTACTCAGAATCAAATCAGAACAGCCTGAAAAAGGCGAGAATGGGCCATAGATGCAAGCAAACTAACCCTGGTCCCTTAAGGACCCTGGAGATGGTGATACCAGTAGAGGAGAGTCCGTTAGAGGCCTGGGGTTGGTGAGAAAATGCCATGAAAGGCAGCATATGACCGGCAATGCGGGAAAATTAGGGTTAGGGCTTGAGAGCTTTTTGAGATAAGAGAGGATTAGGTGACGGCGGGGGAGATGAGAGGGTTTGGTGGGGGGGGGGGGGGTCATTAGGTTTAATTTAGGTAAGGGTTAATCTGGACTGTCGATCAAACTGATCAATGGCCAAGAATTTGCCGGGTATTAGGTCGGGCAGATGGGTATTGATCTAGGTAGGTTTAAGTTAAAAATGGGTTGAGTATTGGGTCAAATTAGGATCGAATTGAAATATTGAATATAAAATAGGGTCAGATTTTAAATAGCCAATTTTAATGACTAAATAACTATAAACAATAATAAATGAGTATCAAAAATATATTTTTGCATTAAAATAATTTAAAATATTTATTTAATATTTTAAAAATATAAAAGATCATTTTATGCATAAATAATATAATTATACATTAGTATGGGCTATTCTTGCAAAGATGTGCAATTTAGCTTTAAAATGTGAATATAATTATAAAAAATATACTAAAAATATTTAAATACTATGTTGGCATAAAGAATGACTTTAAATGGCTAAATCATCACAAAAGTAATATGAAGGATAATTATTGGATATTTATATAATAAAAAGAGGAGAAATAAATTGATTTGGAGCTTTTAAAGCTATAAAAAAATTATAAAAAATACTTATGCATGCTTATAACTGCATATATATATATATATATGTGTGTGTGTGTGTGTGTGTGTGTGTGTGTGTGTGTATGCGTGTGTGTATTAAAAATATGTGAGAAAAAATTGGGTATCAACAGCATATACCCGCCAAAAGAACAGGAACAAACAATACCTAGTAAATTATGATTAAAAACAAAATATAATAACATAGAAAAATTGTAGAAAAATTGTGAGCTTGTTGAATCTGAGTTTATCTCTCAGATTCAACCAATCATTCACCAGCAGAATGCAACCTAAGAACGAGCTTTAAGAGGAGAAGAGGAGTGCAGAGATGAGAGAAAATGATTCTGTGTCTTTAAAGAATGTAATTGCACGTGTATATGTACTACTAACTTAACTATGGTTCTAATAACTTAACTATGGTCAACTGGGATCCACTAACTACCTTAACTAACTTGTAACTAGCTATAACAACTTAACCTCCTATTCTTCATACTCCCCCTCAAGTTGAGGGTGTACAATGTTGAGCACTCCAAGCTTACCTAAGAGAAATGCATGTTGCGATTATCCAAGTCCCTTAGTCAACAAATCAGCTTGTTGATCCTTTATCCCTACAAAGTGAGGCACGAGTATGCCTTGCTTAATCTTTTGGCATACAATGGCAGTCTATTTATATGTGTTTAGTATGTTCTTTGAAGATAGGATTAGTTGCAATTTATAAAGCAGCCTTCCTATCACAATAAACATTCACAGGTTTCTTGATAGTCACCCCAAGCTCAGCAAATAGCCCCAATAACCATACAATTTCTATTGTCACTGCTGCTAGACTTCTACGCTCTGCTTCTGCCGAGCTTCTTGACACTGTCTGCTGCTTTTTAGACTTCAAGGAGATGAGTGAATTACCAAATTTGATCAAGTATCCAGTTAATAATCTGCGTTTGTTTGGACAGCTTGCCTGATTAGCATCACAGAAGCATGTCAAAAGCTACTTAATATTATTCCCATCCCTGGTTCCTATTTAATGTATTTGACAACTCTCACAACTGCATCCCAATGAGACTTTTTGGTATTTTGCATGAATTGGCTAAGATTTTTCACTACAAATACAATATTTGGCCTGGTGATGGTGAGGTAAATTAGCCTATCAATCAGCCTTTGATATTCACTCACATGTGACGACACCTCATCACCTGTAACCCCACTGTGTCTGTCAAATTTAGCTGAAGTAAATTTTTGATTGAGTTCTATGGGAGTGGAGTCAAGATTAGCACCACCTAAGCCTAGATATATATTAGAAGAAGGCAATATTTCCTTTAGTTCAACAGAACTCCACTCTTAGATCTCAACACCTCGATGCCCAAAAAGTATTTAATATCACCAAGGTCTTTGACCTTAAATTTTTTGATGAAGCATAGCCTTAGTCTCATTGATGAACTGTGTGCTAATCCTAGTTATTAATAGGTTATCTACACATATCAATACCGCTACAAAGTCCTCCCGACTTTTTCTTAGTGAACAAGGTATAGTCACGAAGACATTGAATATAACCTACAACTATTAAAGCCACACTAAGCTTAATATTCCACTGCCTCGAAGCTTGCTTCAAGCCATACAAAGACTTCAGTAGTCTGCATACATTCCCCTGCGTCTAAAAGGCTTGAGAAAGTTCTATATACAATGCTCATTGTTTTTACCGTAAAAATGGTAACAACAATTAGATTTGTAAATAGGATTCTAAAAATACCTGATCTATTCCCTAGTTAGTTTGTAATGGTGATTAGTGCTATAACGTGAAGTAAGACGGTAAAGATCGAGTTAACCAAAGAAATAATCGAACCAGTAAGGGGATGTTTCCCGGGCGGAAAGCTAGCCAGTAGGTACCTCGGAACCGAACCTCAAGGCTATCTCGGGCTTGTCAAGGGTAGTCATGAAGGGGATAACAGATAAATATATAAGTAAATAAGGCTCTATACTATCAATCTTGAGCCAAATAATGAAGAATAAATGGAGAAAAAATAAAGTGCTAAGGCAACCTCAAGGTCGATGAAGACAAGTAACTTAGAAG
>MU749824.1:24932-71721 GCA_026770625.1 Nicotiana glauca | reverse complement strand
AGAGAGAGAGAGAGAGAGAGAGAGAGAGAGAGAGAGAGAGAGAGAGAGAGAGATTATTGCATTATGGAGAAGTGGAGCAACATCAGTTATTTACAAGGTAGGGTGAGTCCCCCTAATATTGGTGAGGGGACTCGGTAGAGTACATGTATATTAATTGCAAGAGTACAAAGATGGGACGGCTTGACGCAAGACCTCACAGTAGGCTCTGGAAAGACCGGACATGTCGGGTGCAGCCATGTACCTAGGAGACTTCCTCTTTTATCCCAACCTCGGACCTTGCTTCCTTCAAGTCGGATCTCGACGATCCCTGAGGCCGAGAACTAAATCACAGCCTTCCTCCCTCGGGGCCTCGGGGAAGGCTTCCAAAATATCTTGATAGCAAAAAATCAAGTCTTCTGATTTTGCCGCATATAGATAGTCTCCGCATTTCTCATGATGAATTGATGACAAATGATTCTGACACTCAACTCCTCAAACTCCTTTTGGTGATTCTATACTGTCGATTCAGATAGCGGCACAATCTTCTATGACAGATGGCGTGTATCATAGATCTCTGCTTGATATCCTGTCGTTTCTTCTCCTTGAGGCAAAAGTATTGCCGTCGGTCCATTTTTTCAAGGAGGTAGTAGTTATACCCGTCGGTCAATATTTTGGAGCATCGATGACCGTGTCGTTTCCGCCCCATAAATGAGGGTGTTTTGTGGTATTGCATCCTCAATCTCAATACTCCTACTGGTATGCTCTGCTTCTTCCTTCCCATCATCTTCTTTTACCTTTGATTACCACGACGGAAGATTTCTACCTCAAGGCCGTTTGGAGGAGTTCTTCCGGGCCACAGCGAGGCCTTGTACCGGGTCTCTCTTCGTTGATCATAAACATATTGTTCTAATACTGCTGCGGTCATTGGTATGTTGGATGTTGCTGCTACCGTTGGCTCGAGATGGCGATGGATGGAGAGTTGGTTTCACCTTTGCGTAGATGGCCGTTCAGATTATGCACCGCTGCTTACTCTTCTACCTAGGCCTGGTGTGGTACTTCATTCCTAGGGCTCTTTCTTTCCCAAGGGATAAAGTGGCACCACCAGCCGTTGAGGCAGGGGTCCGCTGAATCTTCAAGCTTTTGCTTCGGCAGGCCATGTCTCTTTTCTCTGCCTCCTCTGCATCCCCTTCTTTTCCTCTACTTCGTCTTCCCGGTGGTGATCCTTTAGAGGATTGAGCTGGGAACCTATAAGAGGTAGAGGTTGAAGGAGTCACCCTCAAGGATACATGATCGAGGGTGTGGCACCCAGGGATGCTGATACCGGAGATGGACTCTCGAGGGTGGATCAAGTGCCCGGATTTCATCATATGTACATCCTCACATTCCCTTGCCTTAGGTGTAGATCCTTGTAGGCCTTTGTACTTTTTATGTAATGACCCTACGGGGGATTTGTAATCAAACGTTGCGACCCCTCGTGGGCTTTTGTAATTGAATACTTCATAAACGAGAAATGAACTTCGTTGACCTCTGCTTTCAAATTTGTTCTACTTTTGTATGCCCTCATGCCCTTCGATTGTATCTTTTTATGATGTTGATTGCTAATATTTACCTTGAATGTAAGTGTTTGCTCTGATTTCTTACAGATCAACATGGGTTCTTTTCGGTCCCATTGTTATTTTTTTAGGACAACTATGAGTCGGCCCGATAGATCAGTGCTATAAGAGTCTCTTGAGTTATTCGGAGATTGCGCGCTAAGTTCTGAGGCCTCCAGGTGTACTGCCTTGGATGTAGGTTATCTTCGAGTACCCCCGGAGCCCTTATTGATCTGGATGCAGATAGTCCTTTCAGGCCGCATGAGATAGACTTCTGCTTCTATTTTGGTGCTTGTTTGCTTTAACACCCGTCGAGGTTTTTGAATGTCTTCTTTTGTTTTAGGGGCCAACGTAGTTTGCCATGATAGCTTGTTCTGGTCTCCAGCTGATTAGCAAGGCTCTTCCCCGATAATTTTTGTTGCACTTCGGACCGATAGAGGGCCGACCGGATAAGCTTGAGCTATATGGGCCTACCGGTTCGTTTGGAGGTCACACATTAAATTTCGGGGCCATTGGGAATGATACCCTGAATGAAGGTCATTCTCGGGTGCCTCGGTGAGCCCTGTTGATTTTGATGTGGATAACTCTTTCAGAGACTGTAAGGTTGGCTTCCGTTTGAAGAGTGTTCATATATTTTGGGGTGCTTCTTTGGTGCCTCGTGGAGCTTTAGAGATCGGATCTCCCGGTGTTTACTCCTCCGGAGTGGGAATCACGAGCTCGGACGCACGCCTTATGTCTGGTATTGGTGCTTTGGAGCTCATCGTGGCCCTGTTTATTGGGGCCCGGGGGCTCCACTTGTAAAATGCTTGTCTCGAGCATGGAGATAATTCACACGGTCCATCGAGCTTAGTTGTCTGTTGGAGGACATTTCCTGGGTCAGGAATCGACCCATCAATTCGTACCGAGGCCATTGGATTCTTGGAGCTTACGTCGAGCAGGTGACTCGCCGCTGCCTCTTGTATATAACAAGGGTGGCTTCAGCCTATTTGCGACACTTCGGTATTTTTGAGTAGTTGCTCTTCTATTTTGGCATAGGGCTCCCCATCGTTTAAAGTGCAAAAAATGTCGGTGCTTCTTCGCTTTATTTTGCTAGTTCTACCATAATTATGGTGACCACCTCAGAACCGATATGGCAAAGGGTGGAGAACGCTGTTCCCGGTGCTGAAAATTAGAAGGATTTTGCTCTGTAGAAGCTATCCTTGATAAGAGAGGAACACTAAGAAATGGCGAGGCGATACTGTGGGTGGAGCAAGGGCTACACAGTGGGTGTTTGCCCTAGATGAAGGCATCGCGAACCCTGCTGATGTGTTCTTGAGTGTATACCTAAATCCTTTGCATTTGGCCCTCTTGATAAGGTCGTGCTCAATTTTTTCTTGAAGTATCGGGTTACTTTGGCGTAGATTTATCCATCATTTTGGTGAACAGTGCTGATACTGAGATTCTTTACAGAGAAAGCCGGACTTGAATTCACACTCAATCGTCATCAGGCTGTATCGGCCTTTTTACCATAGAGGACTGTTAACCTTGAGGGGTAGTTCGCCCAGGCGCTTTATTGTTGATGATGAGGAAGGCGAAGATTGAGAGTGGGACAGTTGGTTTGTTTGAGTCCAGATGTCCGATATTATTTCTGTGGAGTGTGTGCCGTTTCTGAAGGGCGGAATCACGCATGTAAGTGAGGCGCTTTTTCGCCCCTTCAGATTTTGTTCATGGAAAAAATTGGCCAAGTAATCAATGTTATTTCCTTTGTCGTAGCAACTTCTTGGATGCCAGCCAAGTTTATAATTTGCCCGGCTAGGTTCGGAGGTTGGTGACCCATTCATCTTGCGACGAACGCAGATGGCGAGCTATGTCTCGCATCAGGTGGGGACTAGACTATCAAGGTATGTGCGTATGTTGATTTTCTCATAATATGTACTCGATGTGACATTTAACTATCTCATTTGTGCTGAATTTGCTGTTCGTAGATATCAGGCGATTCTTCGGGGTGAGGCAGCGCTTCTCCGGAGAAGAGATTGTGTCGTCGGCCTCCAGGCCGAGAGATGGCAATAACAAAAGGGACCGAGCCCACAATATTAAGGAGCCTTTAGTGGTGCTGGTCGGGTTTGTATTTCTAAAGATGGGGCATCGCCCGAGTCGGCCGTCCCTAGGGCGCCTGTTTCTCGGCAAATGGCTCCCTTGAGTGAGCATGTTATGCATGAGGCTGGTTCTTTTGGGGTCGCATGAGTAGTACTAAAAGGAGCGTGTTCTGACCTGGAGGAAATCTGTCGTCTTCACTTTGCGGTGAATTTGTGCACAATTCTCTCATATCCCGCATCTTTCTCCTCTTATTGACTCTTCCTTTCATAGGCTTGTGATAAGCTTAAGTCCAAGTTATTTCCTCAAAAGGCCAATTTCAAGAGGATTCTGTATGAGGGAGAGTCCCTTAGGCTTCTTTGCAAGGAGAAAGAAGTTGAGCTGCAACATTGGCAAGATGAGGCGTATCGGAGCTCAAACTATGAGACCTATTTGATGGAGTAGGTAACTTCATATAGTGCATTCTTCTCCTCTTTCTTATTTTAAGGCTAACTTCTTCTTGACATATCAGTTGCAGAAAAGGCAAAGGCCTTGGAGTACCTTAAAGGCGACGTGAACCGTATCAAGGCCGCCTGCGAGGAGCTAAGGGCCCAGGTGTGGGGTCAAGCCTTAGAGGAGACAAGTGCCTCGGCTAAGATCCATGCCTTCGAGGTCCAACTTAACTTGACCTGTGGTAATGCCAAAGTTCAGGCAGATATGATCGAGAGACTTGAGTCTGACCTATCGAAGGTCAGGGCCGAGATAACTGATGCCCGGGCGGAAGTGGCGCTAAGCCAAACCAGGGCTGATTGCGAGATGGCGATTTGCATAAAGAAGGTTGATGACGCTCAATCCGAGTTGAGGCAAGCCCTTGATCATGAGAAGAGGATCAAGGAATATGTTCGCTGTCGTTCCTGGAGAGAAATATATGAAAAGGTTGGAGTGAGAGGCATTATTCTCTCGGAGGAATTGGCTCAAGCAAGGGCGGATGAGGGCGACGCTCGGTCACTCCTCATGGTGGTTGTAGAGGGCGATCTTGACAGCCTGTAGCCCTTTGAAACAAAATATACATTCTATCATTTTGTAACCTGGTTTTCGATGAGCGCAGGGCGTGCCTATAGGTGGAGAATGTTTTTTAATATGTAATATAGGAAGAATTTTAAAGCATTATTCCTTTTGTACCTTTTTCCATCGTTGCTCTTGATCACGTAGACCGGTTTGTGGAACTAGTCCTCGAGTTGCGTTATGGCTTGAGCTTCGATTGGCCTTCCAGCTCTTTCTCGTCTGCATGGGCGAAGGGTGATGACCCTTTGTGCTCCTGTACCGAAGCAATTTTGCAGACGTGCGGCCTGGAGATTTGTCTCGGCCGTTGATAGCGTTGTTTGGGCCATTCTTTTAGGCGTATTATGGTTGAATTGCCCTCAGGTTGGGTCTCTGACTCAGGATCCGGCTCTGAGTCACGTTGTGATTCGAGCTGCAATTGGCCCTTTAATCTTACTGGAGGCTCCGATTGGCGATAGTGTTTTTTGTTTCCCGTCCTTGGGCGCTTGGTGATTTTCTAGGTCCAATCTCCGAGTCATGTTGCAATTCGATTTGTAATCGACATTTGGTCTTTTCGGAGGATTTAGTTGGAGATAATGGCATCGATGTCATGCTCTTGGGAGTATTATGATTTTTGGGTTCAGTCTTCGAGTCGCATTGCGACTCGAGCTGTAATCGACCCTTAAATCTCATTTGCGCTCTCAGCCAATGGTAGTGGCCTTCCTGTTGCTTGGTTATTGAGACCCTGTAGTATGAGGCCCAGAAGCTTGCTTAGCCGGTGACAATGGCACTTAAATTGTTTGGTCGTGGAGACCTTTCAATGTGAGGCCCAGAGGCTTTGCTTAGGTTAACTATTTTGGATACGGTCTCCGAATCGGGTTATGAATCGAGCTCACTTTAATCCTCAAGTTGTAAATTTTTAAGCTGGCGACAATGGCTCTTACGCTATATGGTCGTAGAGACCTTTTGATGTGAGGCTCGGAGGCTTGCTAAGCCGACGACAATGGCACTTATGATGTTTGGTCGTAGAGACCTTGTGAGGCCCGGAGGCTTTGTTTAGGCTTTGTTTCCTCTTGTTAAGGTCTTATTGATTATTTTTCCTGACCCGTCGTCAGTTCTAAAAGAACCTCAATTTCAAGTCGTAGTCGGCAATGTTTCGAGCACCTTGGAAGGTTCATAGCTCGCAGGTGGAGTAGATCGACGTTTTTGCGATTTTGGAGCCGACGCGGTCGGGACTCATTTTTTTTTCTGTTGAGGGAAGACTGTTTTTAACCGGTTCTTTCCAAAGTAGATTTGGAGGATTTTTCAGCAACAGTAGAGCGTCCCCGAGTTGTGTGTTTTGGGCTGAAGCAGCCGTTTTGACCGGAGTCATGTGCGTTTGGCCAAGGACATTTTTGATCCCGAGAATCAGTTTTGGGCATCTACACCGAGGGTATGCCCTTTAGGGATTCTTACAAATGCGATGTATAGCCTAAACTGTGGGATTTTTCATGCATGTAGAGGTCGTATAGTTTGTCATGCCTATTGTGGTGTTACAGTGTATGGAGAATAGGTCTGGTGTTGCTGAGGCTGCCCGCTAGGGTCTTACAATTTTGGATTTTCTAGTATATGGCGATTGGAGATGATTTTTCGATTTTCCGAGTTCTACTAAAGTTTAAAGGCAGATTTTTATGAACCCGAAGTTGCATTTGCAAGGGCTTCATGAGCCCGAAATTCCAACCCCGAGGTAGGGTGGATGCTGAATTGTTTCAAGTCTCCAAGTGTTTCAGGACGCATTGGATGGGGAGGTTTTTTGTTGTGGATAAGCTGAAAAAGTCTTCTTCGAGGCGTGGAATGCTTAAAAAATATTCTTTATTACTTGACGGGAATATAAGTTGTAAATACATGTTGTCCTATTTGTTGTGAATCTGATCCATATGGGTGTGACTTCCCAGATTATCCGATGTGTGTATGCGGCAAAATCAGAAGACTTGATTTTTTGCTATCAAGACATTTTGGAAGCCCTCCCGAGACCTTGAGGGTGGAAGGCCACTATCGAGTTCTCAGCCTCATGGCTCGTCAAGGTCCAGCTCGAAGGAAGCAAGGTCCGAAGATGAGATAAAAGAGGAAGTTTCCTAGGCACATGGTTACACCTGACAAATCCTCCCTACCTGGAGCCTATTGTCAGGTCTTGCATCAAGTCATCCCATCTTTGTACTCTTACAATTAATATGCATATACTATACCGAGTCCACTCGCTTATATAAGGGGGACTCACCCTACCTTGTAAAGGACTGATGTTGCCCCACTTCTCTTTCTAATTTTAAGGCTAACTTCTTTTTTCCATATCAGTTGCAGTAAAAGGCAAAGGCCTTGGAGTACATTAAAGGCGACGTGACACGTATCAGGGCCGCCTGCGAGGAGTTAAGGGCCCAGGTACGGGCTCAAGCCTTGGAGGAGACAAGTGCCTCGGCTAAGATCCCTGCCTTCGAGGTCCAACTTAACTTGACCCATGGTAATGTCAAATTTCAAGCAGATATGATCGAGAGACTTGAGTCTGACCTATCGAAGGTCAGGGCGGATATAATTGATGCCCAAGCGGAAGCGGCGCTGAGCCAAACCAAGGCTGATTGCGAGATGGCGATTTGCATAAAGGAGGTTGCTGACGCTCAATCCGAGTTGAGGCAAGCCCTTGATCGTGAGAAGAGGATTGAGGAATATGTTCGCTGCCGATCCTAGAGAGAAATATTCGAAGAGGTTGGAGCGAGATGTTTTATTCTCTTAGAGGAATTTGTCACGACCCGAATTTTTCACCTTCGGGAGTCGTGATGGTGCCTACTAATGAGAGCTAGGCAAGCCAAGCTTAATTACTTTTTCATTAAAAACATGATACTCTTTAACAATTATCGGTAATAATATAAAAGGAATGGAATTAATTAAGTAAGCGGAAGTCTTAAATTAAAGAAAACTGAATAGAAATGCGAAAATTCAACTTAAGCCTCTACCCAAGACTGGTGTCACAACACTCACGAACTACTAAGAGTACTAAATACAATGTCTGAAAGAAAATATAGTAGTTTGTCTCGAGTACAATGAGATAACAGACTAAAGTAAAGGATAGAGGAGACGTCGGGCCTGCGGACGCCTGCAAGTCTACCTTGGTATCTCACTGGACTGAAGGTTGGCTTCCGTGCTACTGTTGCTGCTGTCCAAAACCTGGATCTGTACAAAAGAGCACAGAGTGTAGTATCAGAACAACCGACCTCATGTACTGGTAAGTGTCCGGCCTAACCCCGGCGAGGTAGTGACGAGGCTAGGACCAGACTCCAGATAAACCTGTGTAGATATATATAAGAGTACAACGGAGAAGCAACAAGAAAATAACAATTTAAGCTGGGGGAGGGAGCATGCTTCAGGGGCAACAGATAGAAATATAATATCAGGAATAATAGAGTGTACAGCTACAATTTAGCTTCTAGCACAAAATAAAGAGATAAGGCAACCTTCATATTCAACTCATCTAATTGCAGGCGTGCAACCCGATCCCATTTCTCAATATCTCGTGGTAGGCGTACCACCCGCTCCCATTTCAATATCACTCATGGTAGGCGTACCACCCGCTCCCATTTCAATATCACTTGTGGTAGGCGTATCACCCGCTCCCATTTCAATATCACTTGTGGTAGGCGTATCACCCGCTCCCATTTCAATATCATTTGTGGTAGGCATACCACCCGCTCTTATTTCAATATCGTTTGTGGTAGGCGTACCACCCGCTCTCTTTACCTTTAACACACTATACAATGCAATCCCGACAAGGGAACAATCAAATTAATAACTTCCCGGCAAGGGAATAATCAAATTAATAATCTTCCCGGCAAGGGAAACAATAACAACAAGTCAAACATCCAGACAAGGGAGAGTCAGCTACAACCAATCCTATTCAACTTCTACTTGGCACAACTAATACCAATATTCAGTCACAACTTTCATAGGATCAATCAAGGATACACAATTATCAAATTAAGACTCACGATCATGCTCGACACTAACGCATGGATAGTTGTCACCATGCCCATACGTCGTACACAACACAAAACAAGTAGAAATTATGACTAAACTCGTAATCTATCAAGCTAAAGTTAGACCGAACACTTACCTCAACTTCAACAGCCAAATCAATCCACAACAACCGCTTTCCCTCTCGAATTCGGCTCCACGCAATCAAATCTATACAATAATGACTTCATAATATCAATATATGCTAAACAAATCAAACCCAATGGCGAATTATAGATTTCCAATCTTTCTTCCCAAAATCCCAAAAATCGACCCCGAGCCCGCTTGGTCAAAACACGAGGTTCGGACCAAATTCATATCCCCCATTAACACACGAGCCCGAATATATAATTTGTTTTCAAATTCGACCCCAAAACGAGGTCTAAATCAAGAAAAAGTAAAAAGCCCTAACTCTACCCATTTCCCCCAATATCTACCCTAAATTACATGTTTTAGGCTTAGGAAGTCAATAGTTATTGATGGAAAATAAAGAAAACGAGTTGAAATTTACTAACCCAAGAAGTGTTGGTGAAAGAGAGATTCAATGGATGTCTAAGGACCTTGGAGAAGAAGGAGTTCGTGAGTGTTTATGAAAATCCCATAACTACACTGTTCTGAAAATTAAAAATATAACTGGGCAAAATTTCCCTTTGCGTTCGCGGAAGGAAGGATGCGTTCACGAAGCGTAGACTTGACAAACCATCGCATTCGCAATATGAAGAGTGCGAATGCGAAGAGAAAAGGCTGGGGGGTTCAGGATTTGTTCTACACGAACGGGTGGGCTATCATGCGAACGCGATGAAGGAATCTGGAAACCTACGCGAATGCGGTCAAAGGTATGCGATCGCGAAGAGGAAAAGAGGGCTAAGCCCTCAGGGTCAAATAACACTACGCGATCGTGAGGGGATTGATGCGCACACAATGAAGGAAAAACATAAAGCTTTGCGAACACGGAAAAGGCATCACGAATGCGAAGAACAAAGGGGCCTGCAACTGCTGAAGCCATTTTCTGCAATTTTCATAAGTCCAAAACCACTACGAAACACTCTCGAGACCTCGTGGCTCCTAACCAAGCACATGCACTAACTCAACAACATCTTACGAACTTAATCGTGCGATCAAATCGCTAAAATAACATCAAAAACAATGAATCAAACCTCAAAATCACTAGTTTTTCTTCAAACTTCATGAACTTTCAAATTTAGAGTTTTAAGTCCGAAACATGTCAAACAATGTCCAATTTCAACCAAACTTAACAGAAATATCTTAAACCACATATAAGATCTGTACCGGGCGCCGGAACCAAAATACGGGCCTGAAACCAACACGTTCTAACCAATTTTCATTTCAAATTTCTTTGTAAATTTCACAAAAATAATTTTACTCAAAAATTCATTTCTCGGGCTTGGGACCTCGAAATTCGATTCTAGGCATATGCCCAAGTCCCATATTTTCCTACGGACCCTGTGGGACCGTCGAATCACGGATCCAGGTCCGTTTACCCAAAACGTTGATCGAAGTTAAATTTTTTCATTTTAATACCAAAACTTAATATTTTTCACAAAATTTCACATTTAAGGTATTCAGCTACGCGTCCGGACTGCGCACGCTAAATGCGGCCACTATAAAGGAGGTTTTCAAGGTCCCGGAAGCACATAATGGGTAAGAAAATAGGTGATGACCCTTTGGGTCATCACAAAATTGGCTTAAGCAAGGGCGGATGAGGGCGACGCTCGGTCACTCCTCGTGGTGGTTGTAGAGGACGATATTGACGGCCTGTAGCCCTTTGGCGCAAAATATAGATTCTATCATTTTGTAACCTGGTTTTCGGCACGCGCAGGGTGTGCTTGTAGGTGGAGAATGTTTTTTCGTATATAATAAAAGAAGAATTTTAAAGCATTATTCCTTTTGTACATTTTTTCCATCGTTTCTCTTAATCGGGTAGACTGATTTGTAGAACTAGTCCCCGAGTTGCATTATTGGCTTGAGCTTTGATTGGCCTTCCAGCTTTTTCTCGCCTGCATGGGTGGAGGGTGATGACCCTTTGTGCTCCTGGACCGAAGCATTTTTGCGGGCGTGCGGCCTGGAGATTTGTCTCGGTCGTTGATAGCGTTGTTTGGGCCATGATTTTACGCGTATTATAGTTGAATTGCCCTCGGGTTCGGTCTCCGAGTCGGGATCCGAGTTAAGCTAAACATACCTTTGAACTCTTTTGGTCTTGCGGTAATGATCATTACTTTCTGCCCTTGCGCGTTTGGCAATTTGCCGGATCCAGTCTCCGAGTCGCATTGCGATTCGAGCTGTAATTGACCCTTTAATCTTTCTGGAGGCTACGGTTGGCGATAGTGTTTTTTGTTTCCCGACCTTGGGCGCTTGGCGATTTTCTAGGTCCAATCTCAGAGATGCGTTGCGGTTCGAGCTGTAATCGACCTTTGGTCTTTCCGGAGGTTTTGGTTGGAGATAATGGCATCGATGGAATGCTCTTGGGAGTGTTATGATTTTTGATTTTCGGGACACATTGGATGAAGAGGTTTTTTGTTGTGGATAAGCCAAAATTGTATTCTTCGAGGCGTGGAATGCTTAAAAAATATTCTTTATTGCTTGACGGGAATATAAGCTGTAAATACATATTGTCCTATTTGTTGTGAGTCTGGTCCACATGGGTGTGACTTCCCTGATTATCCGATGTGTGTACACGGCAAAATAAGAAGACTTAATTTTTTGCTATCAAGACACTTTGGAAGCCCTCCCAAGAACCCGAAGGTGGAAGGCCACTATCGAGTTCTCAGCCACATGGCTCATCAAGGTCCAGCTTGAAGGAAGCAAGGTCCAAAGTCGAGATAAAAGAGGAAGTTTCCTGGAGCCTATTGTGAGGTATTACATCAAGCCGTCCCATCTTTGTACTCTTACAATTAATATACATATACGATACCGATTCCACTCTCTTATATAAGGGGGACTCACCCTACCTTGTAAAGAACTGACGTTGACCCACTTCTCCACAATGTAATAATATCTCTCTCACTCTCTTTCTTCTAAGATATCTGTCTTATTTGACCTAGAGGTCGCCTTAGAAATTTATTATTTGTTCGTTTGTTCTTCATTATTTGGTTCAGGATTAATTGTATAGAGCCTCACATATCTATATCTTTGCTTGTTATTCGCTTCCTGAATATTCTGAATAAGCCCGAGGTAGGCTTCGGGCTCAGCTCCGAGGTACCCACTACTTTGCGCTCGGGAAACATCCCCTTACTGTTTGGATCATTGTTATGGTTAACTCGATCTTTATTATTCTACTTCACATTTTAGCACTAACAACCCTCACAAACTAGCTCGGGAATAGATCACATATTTTTTGAATACCATTTACAAATTTAATTATTCTACCATTTTCACGGTAAACAGTGCTTGTACGATTCCATATTGGAAAATTTTTAGGAGGGAGAGGATCACGATCCTGTCGAGTCTCCCCTGGGATGTGCAGTCCTGCTAATAATCTTATCGTCAAAACCTTTTTCCTGTTATAAACCTGATCGAGGAAAGAATACCCGGCGGGCCCCGTGGTGGTCGCGGATCCTCGAGCGCGATCCAAAGCTACTGAATACCACAATTGGCTGCCTGTGTACAGATTAGAAAATAGAAAGGAAAGGAAATGATAAAAGGAAGTTGCATTCCAGGGAGTAAGACCCGCGGCAGTCGTCTTCCTCATCCGGCTAGGCCTGACCGAGGATGTGATTATCCTTACCTTTTGACCTCATTCGAGGGCAACACCGGTTATGAGCATAAGGTGAGGGATCTCCTCTTGTCACTTGTATATAGATACTTTGGCCTTGCGCCTGTCATGGGGTTTTACACCTTTGGAGGAGCAGGGTCGGATATATTCACCATTGTCCCAACAAAGCGTCTGTGCCCTGTGTCGCTCGACGTATTAGCCTGAGCTCGGGTGGGCTGCACAGGGGGAGCGATCTATTTGTTATGAAAACTGCCATTGGGAACCTATTAGAGGTCCGGCATTAGGGCAACGTTGGGCCGGATCGTCCTGTCATCTTCAGCCCGACATTGTTGGTAAAATTTTGGCTGATCCACCTGTACTCGTAAATGCATGTTTTATTTGAAATGAGTCAAATGAAAGAAGGTATTACCAATACGTCAATGCGATGCCGAGTTTGAATTTCATCGTTCTTTTCCTCGAGCGAGGGGGTGTCCTTTTAGGAGCATTTTTTGGGATCGTCCCTTTTTGGTGATGGGCACTTACACTCTACGTTCTATGGATCTTCGCAGTGCACCGCCATCTTTTAATAGCTGTGACGGTGTGATGCGGCTCACCGACTCTATTTTTCTTGATCTCTTTTCGACCGTGGAGATGGATCCAGGTTTGCTTGTTCGACAATAATTTGTGGCGACTTTTATTTAATGGCGTAGTTGCTGCTCTTTTGGGTCTATAACTTTGAGCGTCTCATGATTCCTATGGCGGGCCATGGTTTCCTTAGAGGGGTTTTGGTTGAATATATCTGAGCCACCTGGAGTTCTCGGCTTCGCTTTTGGTGACCGCTATGCTTGGAACTGGAACGAGCTTTATCGGGCAAGGTTTCCTTGCCGGCTACGTCTTGTTGAATTTGGTACCATTAGAGGTTCCTCGAGGGTGTTGTCCTCGGGCTACTTCCTTGTTGTTGCGAGATGCACTGTATCTCGAATCGCCTGTTCCGTTCGTGTCGTGTGGATGATGGCTACATTCATTCAGTGTAGGCTTCTCTGTTGTGAATCTGCAAGGATATGCCGAATTAGAGAAGGTTTTTCGAGGGTCGTCCACGGCCCTGAGTTGGGTCTGGTGTTTGTTGCTGACATCTGACCAAGCCTCGATTCGATATTCAGCCAAGCTTTGTATAGTCGTCAGGTATGCTTTGTATGGGTTTTGGATGAAGGCATGTGCCGCCCCACTATTTGGGACTGGGAGTGGTCTTGTTTATCTTGTCGGGGAGCGAGGTGCGGCTACTCGCGACACTTTATTTCTTCTCCTTCTGGCCTTCGATGTATTGGGCCCTTTTGGCATCACTTTGATAGTGTTGACATACACTTCTACAGACCACACTAGTACGGTGAGCGGGTCCTCGAGATCAGGTAGCGAACGGTAGTGCTGCATCATAATTTCTTCCGAGGGAGTTTCTTCAAATCTCCTTATCGAGATGGGCCCGAGTTCTCTATTTTGGAGGCCACTGTTCCTGGATGGCCGCGCGTATGCGGTGATGCGCTCGTGAGGACTTGAGGTCCTGTCACTCCTGGGGATTTCCATCATTTTTGACTTTCATGAAATGAGTTCCGGGATCATATCTTCAGGAGATGGTTGCTGTAGGAGTCTCCGCGAGCATGATTCGATCTTTACGATAAGGTCTTCCAGCATCCTCACTGCTATAGGATAGTTTGTCGGTTCGTCATTGCCCGATACCTCATGTATTGGTTCGAAGTGAGGAGATATTTTGGGTGTTGCCAGGCTGAGAGTCTCTGGGCGGCTCTATAGCTGAGAGATAGCCAAATGATGTTCCTACAACATTTCAAAAATAATGCGAAGGTTATCTTCCCGTTCTACTCGGGCTGGGATCTTTCGGGCTTCCTGTTGGTTAACGTGATGCGTGCCGCCATAGGTGCGTGAGGCTTCATTACCCCGCCACACGGCGTGCAGATCCACTTTTGCTCGAACCGATCTTGATGCGCTATCAAGGTCCTGCGGTGTCGCACCAGCCGTTAGAATGGCCATACTGTTCTCTTTGCAATTTTTGGGGTTATCTTCCTCGATTCCCTCATCGAGCTGATCATTAACCTGAAATCAAAATATCTTGGGCAAGAAAAAGTGTGAAAGATATCGTGCGTTTAAGTGACAAAACAAACAAGAGATTTGATCACTCCTTATTTACCAAGAGACAAGGAGCTGGTTTAGTAGTGATTCTTATATATGTGGATGATTTACTCATTACTGGTAGTCATCCCACATTAATAGAAAATTCAAAATTAACCTTACTCAATCGATTCAAAGTGAAGGATCTAGGGGAGTTGAGATACTTTCTTGGAATTGAGATTATGAGATCAAAGAAGGGAGCATTGCTTAATCAAAGAAAATATGCTTAAGAGCTTATTTCTTAAGTGGGGTTAAGTGGATATAAACCTACTAGAGCACCTTTGGAACTAAATCAAAAGCTGACCACTGTTGAGTATGATACTCATGTAGGGGTTACAAATGATCCAGAACTTAAAAATGTCACTGCTTATCAGCAATTGATTGGACAACGTCTTTATCTTACTATTACCAGGCCAGATAGCTTTGCAGTTCAAAGCCTGAGTCAGTTCATATAAAGAGATAAACAATCACATTTGGAAGCAGCTTTTAGAGTGGTTAGATATCTCAAAGGGTGTCCTAGATTGGGTGTGTTGCTGCCAACTGACCCTATCACCAGTCTGACTGCCTATTGTGATTCAAATTGGGCCTTTTGCCCTAACACAAAGAGGTCAGTTACTGGGTATGTTATCAAGTTAGGAGAAGACTCATCTCCTGGAAGTCCAATAAACAATACATTATTAGCAGGAGCTTTGCAGAAGCGGAATACAGGAGCATGGCAGCAGCAGTAGCTGAAGTGACTTGGATCATTGGACTGTTGCAAGAATTGGGACTCACCATTACTCAACCTGTGTCCTTGTTCTATGACAATAAGACAGCAATCCAAATTACTAACAATCCTATCTTCCATGAACGCACTAAGAATATAGAGTTTGATTGCCATTTTGTACGTGAAAAGCTCAAGTCTGGGCTCATATTTCCTCATCATGTTTCCTTTGTTCAGCAGCTGGCTGACATTCTCACCAAAGGATTGTCCACTACCCAACACCACCTTCTCTTGTCCAAGCTTGGTGTGTTTGATACCTTTCACTCACCAGCTTGAGGGGGAGTATTAAGAGAAGGATAGTTTAATGTATAGTGTAGAATATAAAGTACGGGTGTTTTTGTAATTTCACATGCTCCCTCCACTAACCACCGTGAAAGTGGTTATATTAGTTAAGCATTGTACATTTTAGCTCTTTAGTTGGTTAACACAGAGAATGATCTTCTTCTCTTCCTTCTCTCTACTTTTTCTCTTTACAATCTAGCTTGATCCTTCAAATCTTTAGCTGCATGAGTTTTGTCGATGCCCCCTTTTCAGGAAAAATTGGGTTTATGACATTTGGGCGGACAAATCTTTCCATTTTGGGAATTGGGTTTTAATTGAAGAGTCGCCACCTAATGATTAAAGTGCATTAGGACACTAAGAGGGTTTTGATTTAGAGATCTGAGATTTGGGTAAGGGCTAGAAATTATCTCGAGGGGAAGGTGTTAGGCATCCCTCAAGATCCACTAGTGTGGTTCCCGGCCATGCTACAATTGTGACTTTCAGTAACAAATAAGCGAACAAAGGTTTCAAATATGAGAGATTGTCACATTATGGCTGCAAATAAATTAAAGTTTTGAAGAAACCAAGGAAGCTGGAAATTTGAGGGAATAGTTTGAAAATTCTGAGAAGAAACGAATAAAGGGAAGGGGGTTTTCACATAATTGTTGCAATTAATTAAAGTAGAGAATTTAAAGAAGCTAAAAGTTGAGCAGCTTTTAAAATTCTAAAAAAAATAAACAAGTTAGGGGAAGGGGGTCCTTGGTTTATAAATAATATGGATCATGGCAATGCAATACTCGGTAATAGTTCCTTAGGAGAGGGGCTACACGTGGTATTAGCGCATCGGTCATCATATCCATATCTACCATTTCCCACCCTATTAACGTATTAAAGCGCGAAATGATCTCGTTTACCTATTGTATATCATTACACATCCCGATCCTATCAATTCCGGAGGTATTTGAGATTACTAGTCCTAAATGGAGGAGATATTGGCTTATTTGTGGTTTCAAAAGGTTAAAATACTAAGGCGAAGAGCAAAACATATATAGCAAGTTTGCAGGGAAGAGCATATAAACAGATAATAAGGCTCAGACAAACCTCCTTTAAAATCAGAGAATGCACATAGTTTAGCATGTCTTACACATACTGTTTGAGGTCTAACAAAAATTTAAAGATTTGAAGCAGACAGATCTGCTAGATAATTCAGATAGGAAGCCTGAGTCAAGTCTGCCGACTGGTTGTAGTTAATAAAGTAAAAAAGAAGTGATTCAATTTATACGTTACCTTAAGGCTTGCCTAAATGATAGGTGAAAACCTATAAGCACGATATCTACAGATTTCAGGAATAAGAGTATGGACTGATTACATGTTGATTTAAGAAAAGGTTGCCAGTTTTACTAGAAAGAGTACAAGTTCTGCAATTGATAATGCATTACTACTGATAGTTTAGACTTACAAACGAGTGAGACGATTCAGATTTGATTAGAACCCCTATAGTCATGCTTTCTATGTGTTTGTTAACTTTAAACATTGTTATAGACATAGAGAGATGCAGAAATCCTACAACATGCTTTCTAGATATTGTATTTTTTATTACGAACGAGATATCTGATTGCAGGGTTACTAAAGCCTATAGACATATTTGCCTAATGAGAGATAAGTGTGCAAGAATCAGAAAGGTCCTATAGGCATATTATCTAAATGGAAATGCAGAACTTCTTAGAGATATGGTATCTATATGTGATTGCATAAATTCATAAAGAAACTCTTATAGACAGGATATCTATATGAATGTAGAATTCATGCAATTCCTATAGGCAAGTTATCTATATGAATACATAATTCATGCAATTCATATAGGCAAGTTATGTACATGAATGCAGGATACATGGAATTCCTATAGGCAAGTTATCTACATGATATGCTGAAATCAAAAATTCCTATAGGCAAGTTGTCTACATGATATGCTGAAATCCAAAATTCTTATAGGCAAGTTATCTACCCTTTGCATACAGTTATTCCCTCCCCTTTTCACTAGCCATCCCCAATAGTTATACAAGGTTATTACAGTCCAAAGGAAAATAAAGAAAATACATCAAAAATTTGAAAGTTACAACCAAGGAAAGCCCGATTCAGTCTTCTTGTCTGATTTATGAAGTAAACCAACTCCAAATATCAATGTTTCAAAGCCTTTCTCTCATTTGGATGTGTCAGAGTTCCCTAAGAGCCTCATATGGACTCCGGGCAGTGCTCACACCTAAATGCATCACAGGGTTAAGACATAGTGCAGTGTGGAAGGGTTAAGACATAGATAACGGACATCTGAATTGATTGGTTTGGCCAAACTTCTCCGTTCATTTCTACAAGTGTAAGGGCTCTTCCTGTTAGAACCCGATGAACCATATATGGGCCTTCCCAGTTGGGAGAGAACTTCCATTTGGCTTCATCTTGATGTGGAAAAATCTTCTTTAACACCAGCTGCACCGACGTGAATCGTCTTGGTTTGACTATCTTGTTGAAGGCTCTGGACATCCTGTTCTGATAGAGCTGTCCGTGACAAACAGCATTCATTCTCTTCCCGTCTTTAAGAGCCAACTGCTCCTAATGATTCTTCACCCACTCTGCATCGTCGAGTACTGCTTATTGTATGATTCTCAAGGAAGGAATTTCTACCTCGGCGGGAATGACCGCCTCTGTGCCATAAACCAGCATATAGGGGGTTGCCCCAGTTGATGTGTGGACCGTGGTGCGGTACCCCAATAAAGCAAATCATAACTTCTCATGCCATTGCTTATGCCTCTCAATCATTTTCCTTAGTATCTTCTTGATGTTCTTGTTGGCGGCCTCTACAGCTCCGTTCATCTGAGGTATGTAAGCCCTAGAATTCTTGTGTTTGATCTTGAAGGTTACACATATGGCTTTCATCAAGTCACTGTTGAGATTGGAACCATTATCAGTAATGATTGACTCCGAAATTCCAAACTGACAAACAATACGGTCGCGAACAAAATCTGCCACAACTTTCTTACTCACTGCTCTGTAAGAGGCTCCTTCAACCCATTTGGTGAAATAGTCAATTGCTACTAGGATAAACCTGTGTCTGTTTGATGCGGCAGGTTCGATTGGTTTGATAACATCCATCCCCCATATGGCGAACGGCCATGGCGAGCTTGTTGCATTAAGCTCATTTGGAGGCACCTTTATCATGTCAGCATGTATCTGACAGCGGTGGCATCTTCGGATGTACTGGATGCAGTCTGTTTCCATGGCCATCCAAAAGTAACCAGCACAGAGTATCTTCTTGGCTAAGACAAAACCGTTCATATGCGGACCACAGGTCCAGGCATGAATTTCCTCTAGCAGTTTGGACGCTTCCCTCGCGTCGTAACACCTGAGTAATCCCAAATCCAGAGTCTTTCTATACAGGATTCCTCCGCTGTGAAAGAAATTGTTAGATAGTCTTCGAAGTGTGCGCTTCTGAGTAGCATTTGCGAGCTCGGGATATTTTCCTTTTGCTAAATATTCCTTGATATCATGAAACCAAGGTTTTCCGTATGCTTCTTCCTCGACATAAGCATAGTAAGCTGGCTGACCATAGATCTTCATGGGAATAGGATCAATTAATTTCTTATCCGGATGTTGTATCATAAAGGCTAGGGTAGCCAATGCATCGGCGAACTCATTCTGGACTCTGGGAACATGTAGGAATTTCGTCTTTGTGAACCTCTTTCTCAACTCCTGTACATAATGCAGGTATGGAAGTATCTTGGAGTTCTTGGTTGCCCATTCTTCTTGGACCTGATGTATAAGTAAGTATGAATCTCCAATCACTAGCAACTATTGAATGTTCATGTCAATGGCCATCTTGAGCCCCAAGATGCAGGCTTCGTACTCGGCCATATTATTAGTGCAGGGGAACCTGAGCTTGGCGGATAACGGATTATGCTGGCCGGTTTCTGACACTAGGACTGCTTCTATGCCTACTCCTTTTAAATTCGCTGCTCCATCAAAAAACATCCTCCAACCATCACAGGATTCTGCAATGTCTTCTCCTATGAAGGATACCTCTTCATCAGGAAAATACGTCTTCAGGGGTTCGTATTCTCCATCCACAAGACTTTTCGCAAGGTGATCTGCTAGTGCTTGTCCCTTGGCTGCCTTCTGAGTCACGTAGACAATGTCAAATTCACTCAACATGATTTGCCACTTGGCTAGCTTGCCATTGGGCATGAGTTTCTGGAAGATGTACTTCAAAGGATCCATCCTTGACATGCAATAAGACACTTATGTACATTGAAATGTTCTGAGAATAAGAAAAGGGTCCGATTCTTCTCTCCTAACTTCTAGGGTTTTGTTTTTCAATTTCTTCTTGCATACCTAGATTTCTCAATCCTAACAAGGAATTATTTTACGTTTTGTTTATTCAACTAACATTTTTTTTGCTTCGCTGATTTTTGGTTTGGAATACACAAATTATCAATAAATATGTACTGCGATAGAATTAGACTAGCTGCACTTGTTAATATGCTGTCTCAAGCTGTAAAAGATTGTGACTTGTAACATCAGTAAAAGTACACCGATCTTGTGAAATCTTTTAATATTTTGCATATGTTGGCTTGAGATGAATTTAAATAAAAATGATATGATTATTAACGATTCATATGGTTAATCTCCACATGCTTTGGACTGAGGCGTAACTACAGTAGTTAAAACTGTCAGTATATAAGTTAAATTCAATTTTGTGATGTAGTGTTTCTTGTAGTCTTTATGATGAGATTGGCATATGCCTGTTCTTTAGTGTTGATATTTTCCATTGCTTAGATTCATTGTTCTTATTAAAGCTAAGGGAAGAGTAAAATGATTATGGAGTGCGCTAGAATTTCGTCAAATGTCCAGACAAAATAGCTTTCTACTGAATTGCTAGCTTCTTCTTGAAAGCAAAGTGATCCCACTCTGACGTAAGAGCTGATTAGATGGAAACACTGCTTAATGGCTTGGCATTTTCCAAACAATTGACTTGTCGTCTATCGCTTTGCCTATATTCTATGAATTCCAAGTCTTATCCGAATTCTTGGGCTTATGTCCAATCATCGACCTCACTCTAAAGTAAAAATAGCGCGGCCTAATCAGTTTTCAGACTGATCATTTAAAAATAACCACCATTTGTTAAGTTATTAAAAAGTAATTAATATTTTGCTGCAACATGAAAAGTTCCAACATAATATAATGGAGTTCGGTGCACCTGTGTATGAATTTCCAGCATATTATGCTGGAACTCCCAGACGCGAAAGTTCTAGCATAATATACTGGAGAGTGGAGCACCGGTGCTCCAATATCTATTATATTATGATGGACTACTATATTATACTGGAATATTTTTTTGAATTTTGAACAATATTTTCGTTCAGATTTATTTTTACATGAAAAGTGATTAAATTTCGATTACTTTTGAAACTGTAATTATTTTTGAATGACCACTTGTAAATCTGACTATTTTTGAATTTCTCTCTTCTCAAAAAGACTCTTCTATTTGAAGGTTTCGTCTTTCGTGGGCTTAGCCCAATTAAATGGGCCTCTAAAGCGAGTATCTTTAGATATATTATTTTATTATTATGAAACCAGCCAACCACTTTTTTGTTTCAACTTGAGAAATATAGCATACTACAAAGCTATAGGCTATCAAAATACCTCCCCATACGAGGGTAGCTAGAGCATGGAAAATAACACCCCATAGGCAAGTGGTCTACAATGTAGTGGTCCATCATATTGGGAAGAAAAAGGGATGTGATAAGGTTTTCTACTTGCTAGAACTAGAACTACAGACTTTTAACCCACATCGCATGCAACATTAATTTTAGGCGAAAGGGTCTTATGGCCATTTAAATTTGTACCGGATTTTAAAGCCGATATACAAACTTACATTATTCCTATTTGAACACTCAAACTCACCTGCTAATAAACTTATTTGACCGTTGACCATGCACATGTGGCAGTGACAGAAATGATGTGGATAAAATGTGTGCAAGTCACGAAAATTAAGCTCGTGAATACAATAATTTTGATTTAAAAAAATCTACAACCAAAAAAAAAATACAAATTAAAAAGAAAGAAAATAACCCAGGCCCACTTCTCCATCCCCAGCAAAATTCCCTTCACCCTTTGTGTTCGTTTCCCCCGTTGTCGTCCTCTCCCCCCTCCCCCCTCCCCTTTTTTTTTCTACCCCTCTTTAATGTATACTCCCTTCCTCCTCTTCTAATTCCAAATAGAGGTAGTGATAGTGAAAAATAAAGAATAGCAATGGATTTTCTCAAAAACTTTATGACAATCCTTTCTCTTACATTAACTCCCTCCCCCTTTTTACATCCAATTTCAAATCGGAAGTCAGATAGAGAAAAGAGAAATATCAGCGGAAGATTATCGAGTTTTAGGTAGAAAATTTTATTTACGGAGGCCGACTTCTTCCCTCTTTCCCGATTTTACCATTTATGTCCTTCTTTGACTTAGCCTACACGGATCACCATAGTATTGGGTGGCCTCCATTGTTTCAAAATTATGAATTCGTATTGAGTTTTTCTGAAATTCTAAAATTAAATTTATTTTTCTAGTCTAACTATGAGCATAGTGGTGTTGTGAATTTGATTTAGAAATAAGAGAGAGAAAGAACACTGAAGAAAAGGAAAAAAAAAAAGAAGAAAAAAATAAGGAAAAGAATGGAGGTGGGTGAACAGGGAAGAAGGGAGAGGTGGGTGAACGTAGGTAAGTGTCACGTCTTTTACTCTTTAATTAATTTGTAACTTTTTTTGTTTATATAGTATTTAAGAACATGACCGACAAATAACACATGTCAAGTAATAAATAGTTTAGTATATGATGTGTTGTACATGTCAGCGCAATTGATATACACACACTACCGGATGTATTTATTTGTACTCATTCCATCAAATTCGAGTGTTTAAATAGAAAAATGCAAAGTTCATGTATCAGCTTTAAAATTCGGTACAAGTTTAAGTGGCTAGCAAACCATTACGCCTTAATTTTACTTTAGTAAGTTATTTGGTTTCTATAGTAGGTGAATACCAAGTGCAATGTTTGGTTATATTCATTACATGAAGTGATGCAATTCAAGTTCATTATCCCAAGAGTAACCGAGCAGAGGCAGATCCAGGATTAAATTCTATGGTTCAACCTTTAAGGTTCTTGATATTGAACGCGTTATTTAAAAGTTATAGATTTATATGTCTTATTTGTTGTAATTTATTTAATTTTACACATAAATTGATGTTATGAGTCGAAAGTTAATAGTACAATTGAACCCGCCCATGTAGCCGTGTTAGGGTTCTATTGAACCGCTGAAATCATACTCTTAGGGGTCGTTTGGTAGGGGGCATAAGAGTAATGTTGAATATGGTGTATTAGTAATGCTGGTATTAGTTATGCTTACATTAGTTATGTTGGTATTAGTTATGCTGACATATTTCTTATTCATTGTTTGGTTTGATATATTAAAATATTGCACAATTTCTAAAAGAATTGTTTGTTTATGAAAATGCGCTCAAAACTAGTCCACACTCCTACTTTTTAAAAAATACATATTTTGAGAAATATTTCTATATAAAAAAATTTTAAAAATTATTTTATTTGTCTACCTATATTGTAAAATAAAATTACATATTTATTTATAAAAAAGAAAATATGCTAAGTATTTATTTATTTACTAGGGATATAATTTTATTTCTCACTATTTGAATTATTTTGAACTTGCATTAATATACTAACTTGGATATTTTAATCAAGCATAAATTTTGAGGGATAATTTTATCTTTCATTAAGCTGATGCATGCATTAAAACTCATTGCATTGCTAATACTATTGTTTTCTATGCATTAGTTATGCATAAGCTAATATCAAATAGAACGTATAACTAATGTTTGCATAATTAATGCATAGGTTCAAAATATCTACCAAACAATGTATTATTAATACACAAAGCTAATGCATCCTACCAAACGACCTCCCTTAATGTCTCATTTCTTTTGAGTGAAAGAAAGGTAAGCAAAGAAGGGAAAACAGGAGATGTTGACTTTTGTTGTTTCATTGAAATGAAGATAATTCGCTAGTGAAGTGTCACCCCTTTTCTGGGTTTTGGCCAGATAATGTTTTTTATTGATTGATATGAAAATACAAAAAGGAATCCAGATTTTTTGCCAATCAATCTAACTCTCCTAAGCCATTTTGGAGAGAAAATTGATCAAAATGGTCTTAATGTATAAGGTTTGGACTAATTTCGTCCCATGATGTATACCCTTTATAGACCATAGAACATATGATTGTTTATTATGGAAATTAAACCAAATTCCAATCCCTTTTGGTAATTATTGCAGCCTTTCAATTGCATGAAAATGTGAAGCTGTACTCAAACGACATACCACTATCAAACCAGTATTGTGACTCCAAAACTAATTATATGGGTCAAATCCGATCTCATGGTAATTAATGGAGTTAATCTCGTCTTGGGCTAATCCACAATTAATAAGTGGCATGGCCACTTATTCATAACATGATTCGACCCTTATTTGATTTAATCTACGAGGGCACGGCCCATTCATTCCCCCACGGGGACGGAACCTCAGCGTGGCCATGGACATTTATTGCCAGCTCACGAAGCTCACATCTATAAATACTAAGAGTGGAAGCCCTAGAAAAGGGGGGAGGGGCTTCTTCGCCACTATTCCGGAGAAAGAAAAAACACACAACAATACCCATATTATGGGAAAAGGGACACCGTTGTAAGGCTCTGAACCCCTCCATGGAGAGGCAGACCAACCCCACACTATCAATAAAGACTTTTAATGTTTCTCCTCTTAATTTTGAGCACTTATTTTCATGTTCTTCGCTTGGTCCAATGGATTATTACGATTTGCTATGATTTTTCCGTGATTTATTTGTATTGTTTTGCACTCATAAAGCACACGATAACTTTTGAGCAAACAATTTAGCGCCGTCTGTGGGGATTTCATAGCAAAATCGCGTAGTTCTTCCATGGACCAAAAGGAAAAAAATGCCTGAAAAGGAAGAACAACCCAGCTCAAACAAGCCAAAGCGGCATATCAGACCGATGGAACTCGAAGATCTCGAATCGAGATCCAATTCCTCTGTCTCTCATCTATCGGATAGTGCGAACAAGAAGAAGAAGCACCCCCTCCCCTTAAAGGGAGAATCCCTGTGAGGCATCTCCCGCATCCCTGATACGGGATCCGGTCGGAAACAGGCACTAAGATATCTCGAACCGAGAGCAACCTCAAGACAGCCTACTTTCCCCGATTAGGAAGACAACACATAAACCGCTCAAGGCCTCAAGTCAAAACCGAGCTTCAGCACTCAATACCCACAACTTGAAGACTCATGCTATGCGCCTTCGCCAACAAGTTCAACTGCAATTGAACTGGGACTCGGGCTATTCGCCTTCACCAATTAGTTCAACTATGGTTGAACCAGGACTTAGGCTATGCGCCTTCACCAAAAAGTTCAACTACGGTCGAACCAGGACTCAGGCTATGTGCCTTCGCCAAAAAGTTCAACTATGGTTGAACCAGGACTCAGGCTATGTGCCTTCGCCAAAAAGTTCAACTATGGTTGAACCAGGACTCAGGCTATGCGCATTCGCCAAAAAGTTTGACTATGGTTGAACCTGGACTCAGGTTATGTGCCTTCGCCAAAAAGTTCAACTACGGTTGAACCAGGACTCAGGCTATGTGCATTCGCCAAAAAAGTTCGACTATGATTGAACCAAGACTTATGCTATGTGCCTTCGCAAAAAAGTTTAACTGCGGTTGAACCGGACTCAGGCTTTTCGCCTTTACCAATTAGTTCAACTATGGTTGAACCAGGACTCAGGCTATGCGCCTTCGCCAAAAAGTTCAACTATGGTTGAACCAGGACTCAGGCTATGTGCCTTCGCCAAAAAGTTCAACTATGATTTCGGTCTCGATCGAAGCAATAGTCGACCCCTTATTTGAGTTTTTTCAAATCACAATCAATGAAGTCTGCTCATCGAGCTTGGCCGACACACGACCCCAATGAGCGTGGGGACTAACTGTAGGTCAGAATCCGATCTCACCGTAATTAACGGAGTTAATCTCGACTTGGGCTAATCCACAATTAATAAGTGGTATGGCCACTTATTCATAACAGGATTCGACCCTTGTTTGATTTAATCTACGAGGGCACGTCCCATTCATTCCCCTATGGGACGGAACCTCAACATGGCCACGGCCATTTATTGCCAACTCACGAAGCTCACATCTATAAATACTAAGAGTGGAAGCCCTAGAAAAGGGGGAGGTTCTTCGCCACTATTCCGGAGAAAGAAAAAACACACAACAATACACATATTATGGGAAAAGGGACACCATTGTAAGGCTCTGAACCTCTCCATGGAGAGACAGGCCAACCCCACACTATCAATAAAGGCTTTTAATGTTTCTCCTCTTAATTTTGAGCACTTATTTTCATGTTCTTCGCTTGGTCCAATGGATTATTATGATTTGCTATGATTTTCCCATAATTTATTTGTATTGTTTTGCACTCATAAAGTACACGATAACTTTTGAGCAAACACTAATGATATTGGACCTATCTCAATTGAGCAAATCGATTTTCTCGTGTGAGTTGAGAGATTTCTTTTATTTTTAGAAAAAAGAATGTTATACATATAGGAGCGGGGGGGAAGGAAATGAGGGAAGGAATTACAAATTGGATCAATTTCCTCCAACAAGGTGAAAGTTTGGATAGTCAACCAACTATACTATCATTATTTCTCGAGTTGAAAGATCAATAGAGTTTCTAAGAGACTACAAATTCACCCTACATCACTTATATACACGGTTAAAATTCCACAAACAAATCCTCTACATTTTTATTTTGTTAAATTCGACTATTCACATGTCATTCCATATAAAGGAACTTCTTCTTTTCTCATAAAAAGAATGTGAGTCGATTTGGCCTACAATATTGCTAAAGCAGCAGGTATGCAGGTCAACTGACAAAAGATTAATACATCATCCGTAACAAATGGCATTCATAAAAGGCCGAAGAGAAAAGATGGTGACACAAAAACATCAGCAGCGTTGTGGGCAAATTGCAATGACTATAATGAAAGTGGCTTTTTCCTCTGCTTTATTTTATTTGGGATCATATCAAATTAAAAGAGGGGTAAACTCAAGTGACATCACGGCTTATGCAACTTAACTTAACTTTCTACGATATATTTCTTTAAAAATAATGAGGCAAAGATTGCCAATCTAAAGACATTGGAATGACTAAAATACATATATTGATATCATCACCAATGAATAAGATATTGAGAATGTAATTTTTATGTTTTGGACCAATGAAGGCATGGGCATTGCATCATACAAATTAAATATGATATTCAAACACAACAATACTATATCAAAGTAGAAGATAGGGAGGTGTGATCCACATCTATTGCCCACTTCAAACTGAGTGATTGGTATTGTGTATTCCTAATTGGCAATCACTAGCCAAAAGAGAACTAAATAATTTCATTTTTTTCCTTTCTTTTTTATCCCTTGTGGAATTTTACAGATGTTGTTTTATCTGATTAATTTAGGTCCTAATATTTCCCCAATAATATCTTTAAGCATCTTTCCACTATCAACAATTTTACTGGTTGTCTTAAAATTTCATCTAACTATATATTGCATAATTTATGTTTTTATATTCGAAAAGATAGATAGTAGAAAGAAGAAGCTACTATTACCTGAATATTCTGATTGTATTTTCCTTTGATGTATTTGTTTGACCAAAAAGTATAAATTTTCGGTTAAACTATTAAATTTTTTGTAATGAGTATGTATGGGTCAGAATCCGACCCTGCGATAATTAACGAAGTTAATCCTGTCTTAAGCTAATTCATGATTAATAAGTGGTACGACCACTCAGACTTAACGGTATTTAACCCTTATCTGATTCGATCAACAAGGCCACGGCCCATCCACCATCATGAAGGCAAAACTCCAACGTGGTCACGGCCACTTATTGCCAACTCACGAAGCTCACAGCTATAAATACCAAGAGAGGAAACCCTGGGGGGGGGGGGTTTCTGGGCCACTATTCCCGAGAGGGAGAAAACACACAACAATACCCATATTATGGAAAAAGGTACACTATTGTAAGGCTCTGAACCTCTCCATGGAAAGGCAGACCAACTTCACACTATCAATAAAGGCTTTTAATGCTTCTCCTCTTAATTTTGAGCACTTATTTTCATGTTCTTCGCTTGGTCCAGTGGATTATTACGATTTGCTATGATTTTTCCGTAATTTGTTTGTATTGTTTTGCACTCATAAAGCACACGATAACTTTTGAGCAAACAATTTGGCGCCGCCTATGGGGATTTCATAGCAAAATCGCGTAGTTCTTCCATGGACCAAAAGGAAATAAACGCCTGAAAAGGAAGAACAACCCAGCTCAAAACAAGCCAAAATGGCATATCAGACCGATGGAACTCGAAGATCTCGAATCGAGATCCAATTCCTCTATCTCTCATCTATCGGATAGTGCAAACAAGAAGAAGAAGCCCCTTTTTAAGGAGAATCTCTGTAAGAGATCTCCTACATCCCTGATAAGGGCTCCAGCCGGAAACCGGCACAGAGGAATCTCGAATCGAGAATCGCTTCAAGACAGCCTACATACCCCGATTGGGAAGATAACGATTAAGCTGCTCAAGATCTCGAATCAAAACCGAGCTTCAGCTCTCAAAAACCCACAAACCAAGACAGGTTGTGTGCCTTCACCAATTAGTTCAACTACGGTTGAACCAAGACAGGCTATGCGCCTTCACCAAAAAAGTTCAACTACGGTTGAACCGGGACTCAGGCTATTCGCCTTCGCCAATTAGTTCAACTACGGTTGAACCAAGATAGGCTACGCGCCTTCACCAAAAAAGATCAACTACGGTTGAAACGGGACTCAGGCTATTCGCCTTCGCCAATTAGTTCAACTACGGTTGAACCAAGACAGGCTATGCGCCTTCGCCAAAAAGTTCAACTACGGTTGAACCGGGACTCAGGCTATTCGCCTTCGCCAATTAGTTCAACTACGGTTGAACCGGGACTCAGGCTATTCGCCTTCGCCAATTAGTTCAACTACGGTTGAACCAAGACAGGCTGCGCACCTTCACCAAAAAGTTCAACTACGGTTGAACCAGGACTCACGCTATTCGCCTTCGCCAATTAGTTCCACTACGGTTGAACCAAGACAGGCTATGCGCCTTCGCCAACATGTTCAACTACGGTTGAACCAAGATAAGATATGCGCCTTCACCAAAAAAGTTCAACTACAATTGAACCGGGACTCAGGCTATTCGCCTTCGCCAATTAGTTCAACTACGGTTGAACCAAGACAGGCTATGCGCCTTCACCAAAAAGTTCAACTACGGTTGAACCGGGACTTAGGCTATTCGCCTTTGCCAATTAGTTCAACTACGGTTGAACCAAGACAGGCTATGCGCCTTCGCCAAAAAGTTCAACTACGGTTGAACTGGGACTCAGGCTATTCGCCTTCGCCAATAAGATCAACTACGGTTGAACCAAGACAGGCTATGCGCCTTCACCAAAAAGTTCAACTACGGTTGAACCGGGATACAGGTTACGTGCCTTCGCCAATAAGTTCAACCACGGTTGAACCAAGACTCAGGCTATGTGCCTTCGCCATCAAATTTAACAAAGTTCTACAACAGTTGAACTGGGACTCAGGCTACGTGCCCTCGCCAATTAGTTCAACTACGGTTGAACCGACTCAGGCTATTCACCTTCGCCAATTAGTTCAACTACGGTTGAACCAAGACAGGCTATGCACCTTCGCCAATAAGTTCAACTTCGGTTGAACCAAGACAGGCTATGCGCCTTCGCTAACAAGTTCAACTACGGTTGAACCAAGACAGGCTATGCGCCTTCGCCAACAAGTTCAACTACGGTTGAACCAAGACAGGCTATGCGCCTTCACCAAAAAGTTCAACAACAGTTGAACCGGGACTCAGGCTATGTGCCTTCGCCATCAAATTTAACAAAGTTCAACAACAGTTGAACTGGGACACAGGCTACGTGCCTTCGCCAATAAGTTCAACCACGGTTGAACCAAGACTCAGGCTATGTCTCTTCGCCATCAAATTTAGCAAAGTTCAACAACAGTTGAACTGGGGCTCCGGCTACGTGCCTTCGCCATTAAGTTCAACCACGGTTGAACCAAGACTCAGGCTATGCGCCTTCGCTATTAAATCCAATGAGCTCGACCTCGCTCGAACTATAAGGATGGACGCCTTCGTCCTCAAATTTAGCAAGTTCAACCACAGTTGAACCGAGACTCAGGCCAAACGCCTTCATCAGTGAAAGCAAAGCCCGACCTCCAACGAATCGAAGCGTAGGATAGGCACCCTCGCCATTCAAGTAAGTACTCCCAACTCGAATTAATATTCGGGCCACGTAAAGTTCAGCCCCGGTAATACTACAAGGCCGCATTTTTTACCATCACGACCGGTAGTTCGACCACATCCGAACTGGGACTAAGGCTAAGCATCGTTATCGCCAAATAACGGCCAAGACTCGCCCGCACCGAGTCGAAGAAGCAAGGCCACTAATAACCAGAAATTAACATGCCTACCAGAGTCAAACTCAGCAAATCACCCCTTGAACACGCGCAAAAGAAAAGTCTAAGGGGAAAAAAGAAAGACACAAAACAAGCACAAGGCAGGCAATGGAAAAGAAAATTTATATATTTACAAAGTCAATGACGGGTCATCCCCGCTTACACCCGGCGAAGGCCGATCAATGAAAAAAAAACAAGAAACACCTAAAACGCCAAGCGGAGAGCGAAACAAAAAAATACAACAAATCTTTCTACTCGACGGCATCCGCGCCATCATCTGCACCATCGCCAACCTCCGATGTCGCCGCGTCAAAGCCACAGTCGGTATGGGCCTCACGAGCCTTCTGACGTACTTCCTCGAAAGCAGCCTCGGTCACGATATCGGCCTCCCATAAATTCCTATATACATCGCGTTGGGCCTCGGCAAAAACCCAAAGTTCGCGAGCCTGGTTGGAAGGGGCGGCTTGGTCCCGTAGGCGTTGATTCTCCCCCTCCAAGGCCGCGATCCGGTCTGCCATGGCTTGGGCGTCCCGCTCAAAGACCCCAATGCGGTCCTCTAGCCCCGCCTCTCCAAAGGCCATGAAAGCTCTCTCCAACCCCCAGTCCCTCTCACGAATACGAAGCGCCTCCTCCAACCCTTTCGCCTTTGTCGCAGCGGTCCTCGCTTGCTGCCTCAAAGCCGCGACTTCACCATCTAATGCGGCCACCTTCCCGTTATGTGCCGCAGTGGCCTCCGCTTCCTTGGCCTGATCTTGGCGCTCCCTCTCAGCTGCGTCCCGCCTTCCCACCTCAAGCTCCTCGTCCTTCTCACAAAGCTGCTCCTCGAGGATGCGCGTTCTGCCAAGTGCTTGCTGCACCTGAAGCTCCCGCCTCGCTAGCTCCTCAACCAAGGCCCGACTAGGGGGGTCGTTCCTCAAGCGCTCGCGTATCTCACGGCACCGGTCTCAGCAGCGACGGTACTTCTCCAGCACCCGCAAAAAGACCCCCGAGCGGATGCGGGCTCGGCGGATGCTCTCCACCTCCAGCAGATAAGACTGCAAAGCAAAAATAGTGATTACGGTAAAGAATAAACTAAGGCATGATTACGGTAAAGAATAAACTAAGGCAAGGAAAAATTGAACTAAGGTCGTAGTAACGCACCCTCAAGCCCATCACGGTCACTTCATTCATCAGTCCGATATTTGTGACGTCCCTCAACGATGCGTTCTCGGTCTCCGAGCATAGCACCTCAAATAGTGGAACCAAGCTATTCCCTTGGAGCAATAAGTTCAACTCCGCAGGAACCTTAATGAAGCGAGATCGCCCCTCGGCACGCACCGTTGAGTTGGTGAGGCCTTCTTGAATCATACGGACGTCATCAGGATCCAAGTCGGACTCGGACTCGTATCCATCTCCTCCAGCATCACTTCCACCTCCTACCGTCCGCGAGGTCGAGGCACCCACCATAGCCGCCGAAGGAGCGCTTGGTTCACCAACAATAACAGCTCCTGAGGAACTACCTCCCATCTCAGCGACTGGAACCACCAATTGAGTCGTCGAAGCGACGGTATCATCATGGCCTAAGCCAACCGAGGCAACCCCCATTGTTTGTCCGCCATCAAGGCCAGACGTTGAAGCCGCACTCCTCTTCATATCTGCTGGGGGGAGTCCAAGTTAATCACCACAGGAGGAGCCGGCGTGAATACAACCCTCCGCCTTACCAACGGCCTCTCCTCCTCCTCCTCCTCCAACTCATTTAAGGGTGACGCCACCCTAGGGCGCACAACTCCCGACGTCCCTTCGACCCAAAATACAGCTCGTACTGGAGAATGAGCTGCTGAAAATTCAACCGACGACGCCCTCGGTACTGGGCACGACACCGATGTTGCAATAAGCCGAGCAGTCGCACCAGGCCTACGAAAGGCCAACTGAGGATCCCTGGAGCGGCGTGCCCTTCCTGATCACAGAAAAACAAAGTTAGTAAATAGAGACGAAACAGAACAAAAAAGTAGAAGTCGAATTCTCACCGGCTGCGAGCCTACGAACATGCCTTGCCCAGAAAGACGCCCATATGTGTATCCCCGCTGTATGGGGGATTACGGCCCCGACCCACTCACGTATCCAAGGCAATAGGGCCGGCAGCGACCTGTCGGCTACAAAAAATGACACGAGTTAATGCTCATGATCACGAATCATAAAGAGGGGAAGAAAAGGGAATTCAACCACTAAATAACTCACGTTCATGGTTCCAAGCCTCTGGGAACCCGGTAGCATCCACCACCAGATGCCTGGTCCTGATATAAAAGAAGTGCTCGAAAGGGCGAGGGTCGACCTCGTCATCCAATCTCATAACCAGGCCCCCGACCCACGAGGGCACGCCTGAATCATGGTGCCACGGACTCTCTGGGAAGCGTAGAGACTAAGCACATGCTGCAGCGTGACCTCCCTACGGGCCAATTCCGTGTACTTGATGAACATGGCAAGCAACTTGTAAAGAGAAGGAGAAAGCTAACCCGGGCATACCCCATAATATCGACAGAAATCCACCACCAGCATTGGGAGCATAATCTTAAACCCCAACCTGAAGGGATAGGCATAAAAAATGCAGTATCCCCTGCGGTCGGTATGGACCTTCTCCTCGCTTCTAGCGAGAACAATGTCTGGATGGATGGGGATGACCCCATGTTCCCGTAATCGGGCCACCCCAATTTCCCCCATTAACGGGGCTTCATCCACCGTGTCCTCTCCACCGTCGACGGTGAAATCAATCGCCGGACCTCCAGGCCGAGGAACTACCTCGTTAACCGACGGAACTTCTCCGGTATCTATCTGTTCTGCACCTCCCATTGTCGGAGGTGGCCCTTCAACTACCGAAGAATTGACCGAAAAATCTATTGGAAGAGCATCGTAGGAAGAACTGCCTGCCATTGTTGATCTACTACAGAGAAAGGGATAGAATTCGGTGGGCAAGACAAAGGTTATCACAATCAAGGAAAGAAAGGAGAAGATGAATTAGCAGAATGAAAAAGTCTCTTTAGATCTTAGATGAACAATAAAGATATGAGAAATGAATGCCCCAACCCAAATTTATAGTCAACATAAATGGCTTTCACGAAACCCAATATCCATCATTAACTGCACAACCAACCGTGAAACGGTTCGGTTCGACCGAAGCATGCGTCATTATGACAAGCTCCACGAAGAAACTTCTCGGCCATCCGCCAACGTTTCGCCGTTGGAATAATCGCAATAGCCTATGAACGCAGAAGAGATGTCACGTACGCCTTCGAAACTTTGAACGTCACCAAATACGTACCAAGCGTACCTTTACTCCCCTCGGCCGCACCGCATACAATACGTCCGCCGTAGTCAACGGCTATGCTCCCAAACAAATGTGAGGATCAGAGCGCAACGAAGATCGATCTCACTCGAATTGAGTTAAGAGGTCAAGTGCCTTCGCCAAGAAGAATCATTCGATCTTGATCACACGACGACTTGATAACACGATAACAAAACACTAACATTCTACAAGGCTAAGGGTCGTCGCCAAAGGGAATTCGGCCTCGACCGAAGCGACAGTCGACCTCCCTATCCGAGTTTCTCAAACTACAGTCGATGAAGTCCGCTCATCGAGCTTGGACAAGGCCCGATCTCAATAAGCGGAGGGACTAACTGTATGGGTCAGAATCCGACCCCGCGATAATTAATGAAGTTAACCCCGTCTTAAGCTAATTCATGATTAATAAGTGGTACAACCACTCAGACTTAACGATATTTTACCCTTATCTGATTCGATCAACAAGGCCACGGCCCATCCGCCATCATGAAGGCAAAACCCCAACATGGTCACGGCCACTTATTGCCAGCTCACGAAGCTCACAACTATAAATACCAAGAGAGGAAACCCTAGAAGGGGGGGCTTCTGGACCACTATTCCCGAGAGGGAGAAAACACACAACAATACCCATATTATGGGAAAAGGAACACCATTGTAAGGCTCTGAACCTCTCCATGGAGAGGCAAACCAACTCCACACTATCAATAAAGGCTTTTAATGCTTCTCCTCTTAATTTTGAGCACTTATTTTCATGTTCTTCACTTGGTCCAGTGGATTATTACGATTTGCTATGATTTTCCCATAATTTGTTTGTATCGTTTTGTACTCATAAAGCACACGATAACTTTTGAGCAAACAGAGTGGTTAAACTTAGTTAATGATAACATTTCTAGATATGAAGCTTGATAGACAAATCCTAGAATGTTTGAACTATTTTTAGATTGATGGAAAAGTATGGAATAATGTGAATATGAATGTTGGAGAAAAGGAACAGTTGTATCTTTGCTAGAGAGAGAGAATTTTCCTCCGAAAAGTGTTCTTTTCAACTGAATATTACATGCCTCATCCTCTTATCTCTTTTTCTATTTATACAAGATATATTCCTAACAAAACCTAATAGTACAAGTGAAGAGAATATTCAATGAAATATTCTCTTCAATGCCTTATTTCAAATAATGATTGTTACAGCCATTTACAGAATTGTCGACCTCAATCATTGTTGACTCCTCAGTCACGAACCTTGATGCTTCCTGGTCAACCTCGACCATTCTTTACTTAAGACCATATCATACCAAGTATCCTTAGGGAAAATTTTGTCCTATACAGTTAGTCCCTCCACTTATTTAGGTCGACCCAAGAAGGCCTTGATGAGAGGACTCTATCTATTGTGGTAGAAAATTTGGATGAGAAAGTTGAGTAATAGCGTTTCAGATGAGGTTGTGACACGACCTTTCGTGAGCTGCAACCTTTGGGGTCACATCGTTTCAGAATGACGTAGACATCATGCATCATTATGGCATAATTTTCCGATGCTATATATCATTTCTCGTGTCTCTGCCATTTCAATACCTGCACTAGATAATGATGGCTTGATTTCCTGGCCCTGAGGCTTGAGTTATTATAAATAGGGGCATGAAACTAGTTGTTTGTGTTTTTCATATTATCAATACCGAATCCTTGCATCTTTTTCTCTTTTCTTCAAATTGGATCTTTGCATTCTCGTTACTACATTAGTGCGTACGTGTTCCCTTGATTCTGGTGATTCTAGTTTCTTCCAACCCTACTATGTTTAAAATATCTTCTCTTTAAAAACATGGTTAACACATCCTCTAGTTCTATCATAGCAATTGACCCGGTTCCTTTGGCGGGGCATATGCCTTCTCATGATAACACTATTTCTGTTGCCGTTGAAGACGAGAATTTTTCTATGGTGGAGGAAATAATATATCGTAGTGAAAAAATTAGGTCTGACTTTTCGAAGGTGTATGAGGATGACCCTGAGATATCGGGGTTGGAAATGAAAGAGGTCGAACATGTTGACCTTAAAGCAAAATTCAAAATTCTTTCCCATATTGATGTGATCTCGGCAGGGCGCAACGTGGTACAAATACACAGCCCTAGTATTATGTGTTCTATACATACCCTTACTATGTCGGCTACACCTTTCCTATTCTCCAACTTATCAAAGATGATACATTCTTCGAGTTCGTCATACCATTCATGGGTGATTGACCGTTTGAGCTTGTGGGTTGTGGGTTGTGGTAAATTTCACGTTGTCAAATAGAAGCACCATCGCCGCCTCCAATGATCATATGGATGGTGCGGGTTTGCAAGGGTGGTTTTGGTGGTCCTTGAGGTTTTTCACGTCCTCTGGTAAAATTAGTCCGCCCTCGGTCGCTCAACAACTCTTTAAGGTTTCCTTGTCATAGCATGTTTACGACCTCCTACCTCAGAGCAATGCAATCCTCGATTTTGTGTCCTCGTTCTTGGTGGAATTCACACAAGGCATCTCATTTTCTGGTGTTCGGCTCTGATCTCATCTTTTGTATCCACTTCACCTTAAGTCCGAGCTTCTCTAAGGTGTAGACTATTTTTGTAGGTGATACACAAAAATTGTGAGTGGATAATAGGGGGCATACCTCTTTAATTCCAGTGATTCCTTGCTCTTGGTCGGGATAGGCCCTCTTCATGGTGCTGAGAGGATATGATGGCGGTTCTGACATGCGGTGGATGCCGCTCCCTGTTGGGTCGAAGAGCTACGAGGTCCTCCTGATATCATTCCTTTGATCTTTTCTGGATTCGACTTGTACCAAGATCAGTCAATAAGTTGTCCCATTGAGATGGTCTTTGTCTACTTGGACCTCGGCACAATATGTGTTATGTATTTCATCCCAAATAGTTGGGGGATACTTTATAAATCGACTTAGTACCTTTCTTGTCGCCCTTGAGCCATTTCTGCTCAGACCATTCTGGAAGCTGCGACGACCATTCCTTCCGACATATTAGGTAAGGTCATCCTTACTCGGTTGAATTGGGCGAGGAAGTTGTAACGACCCAGAGGGTCATCATCGGCTTTCTCTTTCATTCCGCACTTCTAACGCCTTGAAAACCTCATTTTTACTTGCCTCGATTTGCGTGCGCAGTTTGGGCACGTAGCCGGAAAACCTAGTTTATTATATTATCTTGTTCCCTTGCCGGGATAGTTTATTATATTATCTTATTCCCTTGTCGGGATTATTTTGTGTATTGCGTTGAAAGAAATGGGATTGTGTGGCACGCCGACCACGAGATATTATGAAATGGGATCGAGTGGTACGCCTACCACGTGATATTATGAAATGGGATCGAGTGGTACGCCTACCACGTAATATTATGAAATGGGAGCGAGTTGTACGCCTACCACGTAATATTATAAAATGGGAGCGAGTGGTATGCCTACCACGTGATATTATGAAATGGGATTGAGTGGTACGCCTACCACGTGATATTATGAAATGGGAGCGAGTGGTACGCCTACCACGTGATGTTATGAACTGGGATCGAGTGGTATGCCTACCACGTGATATTTTGAGAAATGGGATCGAGTTGCACGCCCGCAACGAGAGGAAATTGAAACAAGTGAAAGTGGTTTGTTTTCACTTATTATATGTTAGAAGAAATCAGATGTAGTTTCCTTGCTATTCTTGATATCCCATTTTATCTGCTACCCCATAAGCATGTTCCCCTCCCAGTTTTAAATTGTTTATTTTCTGCTATTATTTTGTTGTACTTGTATATATATATGCACAGGTTTATCTGGTAGTCTGGTCTAGCCTCGTCACTACTTCGTTGGGGTTAGGCCAGGCACTTACCAGTACATGGGTTCAGTTGTGCTGATGCTACACTCTGTGCATCTTTTTGCACAGATCCAGGAGTTGGAGTAGCATTTGAGTAGCAGTACATTCTGGGAGCGAGCTTTTAGCCCAGGGATATTCGAGGTAGCCTTGTTGACGTCCGCAGGCCCAGAGTCCCTTTCTATATTATTCAGTTTGTTATCATTGGTACCGAAGCAGACAGTTTTTATGTTTCTTTCAAACCTTGTATTTAGTATTCCTTAGACGTTCGTGAGTGTTGTGACACCAGTCTTGGGTAGAGGATTTCTTAACCTTTCGCATTTCTTTCAGTTAACTGAATTTGAGACTTCCGCTTTATTATTAAATGCTTCGTTGTTTCTAATATTATCGATGTTCGTTAAAAGAGGTAATTGATAATTATCTTGCCTAGCTCCTATTAGTATGCACCATCACGACTCCCGAAGGTGGGAAATCTGGGTCGTGACAAGTTGGTATCAGAGCTCTAGGTTTCATAGGTCTCACAACTCACGGACAAACTTGGTAGAGTCTGAGGGATTGGTACGGAGACGTCTGTATTTATCCCCCATAGGCTACAGAGTTAGGAAAGTTTCACATTTGTTATTTCTTGTCATGCTACTCTATTTCTCAAGTACCGATTGAATTTCTACTCTGTTCCTCCGCAGATGGCGAGAATAAGCGCTTCTTCATCTACCGCTCAACAGTTCGAGACCTCAGAAGCTGCCCCAGTGGCGGAGCCTCAGGTTGGTTTTAAGGAGGAGGTTCCCATCCCAGCAGTTTCGGTGGCCCCAGCATAGGTCCCAGAAGGGTTCATTGCCACGCCAGTTCTTCAGGATGTTCTAGTCCGATTGGTAGGCCTCATAGAGGGTGTCATTCGAGCGGGTTTGCTTCCAGTGGTTCCGCCAACGGTGGCAGGTCAGCTGGGTATAGAGGCTCAGGGCGGGAGTGAGATCGCCTTTCAGAAGGCGGCCAATGTGGGCCGTGGAGTTGAGATAGCTCTGCCACAGGGAGGTGGTCACGGGTAGGATAAGAGGCCCCATCATGCAGGCAGATTCAATGGTACTTCGTCAGGAGGTAGAGGTTCTTATGGTAGAGGCTATCCTCCCAGGCCTTTACAGTCAGCTCTCCAGGTCACTCATGGTACTTCAGGTGGTCATTCAAGTCGACAGGGTCAACCTCAGTTCCCTCGGCTGCAGCGTTCGTGTAGGTGTTATGAGTGTGGTGAGTATGGTCACAACATGAGGGTTTGCCTGAGGTTGAGGGGTGCTCAGCCGCAGGAGACGAGGTCTTGCCATGCTTGTGGTGATCCGAGGCACATTGTCAGATATTGCCCTCGAGTTTATGGCAGCTTCCAACATCAGAGTTCTCGTGCTATGATTCAGGCATCGGAGGTTCCACGGCCTGCCCAGCCAGCTAGAGGCGGTGGCAGAGGTGTTAGAGGTGGAGGTAGAGGTCTTAGAGGTGGATTTCAGGTCGCCAGAGGTAGAGGACAGCCAGAGGCTGAGTCTTCAGGTGCAGACATTACAGGTACCATTCTGATTTGTATTAGATATGCTTTAGTGCTATTTGACTCTGGATCTACGTATTCGTATGTGTCATCCTATTTTGCACCATACTTAGTCATGCCTAGTGATGCTTTGGGTATTCCTGTTGATGCATCTACACCGGTGGGTGATTCTATAGTAGTCGACCAAGTTTATCGTTCCTATGTGGTAGTGTTTGAGGGTCTTGAGACCCGTGTTGATTTATTGCTCTTGGACATGGTGGATTTCAACATTATATTAGGAATGGATTGGTTGTCCACGTATCATGCTATCTTGGATTGTCACGCCAAGACCGTGACCTTGGCTTTGCCAGATTTGCCCCGACTGGATTGGAGAGGGACCCCAGGGCATACCACCCGCGGTGTTATTTCACATGTGAAGGCTTGACGCATGGTCGAGAAGGGGTGTTTAGCTTATCTGGCATATATTCGCGATTCCAGCGCAGAGGTCCCTTCTAATGATTCTGCTCCTATTGTTTGGGAGTTCCCCTAGGTTTTTACCTTCAGACCTACCGGATATGCCGCCCAACAGGGATATTAATTTCTGTATTGATCTAGCTCCGGGCACTCAGCCCATTTTCATTCCACCGTATCGCATGGCCCCGTCAGAGTTGAAAGAGTTAAAGGATGAGTTGCGGGATTTGCAAGAGAAGGGTTTTATCAGGCCTAGTGTTTCTCCTTGGGTTGCGCCGGTGTTATTTGTGAAGAAAATGATGGATCGATGAGGATGTGCATTGATTACCGGCAATTGAACAAAGTGACGATAAAGAACAAGTATCCACTGTCGAGGATTGATGATTTGTTTGACCAGCTTCAGGGTGCGAAGGTGTTTTTGAAGATAGACTTAAGATCTGGCTACCATCAGTTGAGGATTAGGGCGTCTGATGTCCCTAAGACAGCGTTCCGCACTCGGTATGGGCATTATGAGTTTTTGGTCATGTCATTTGGGTTGACCAAAGCCCCAACAGCATTTATGGAGTTGATGAACCGAGTGTTCAAGCCTTATTTGGACTTGTTCGTGATAGTCTTTATTGATGATATTTAGGTGTACTCCCGCAGCCAGGAGGAGCACGAGATATTCTGAGGTCCGATATCAAAACAAATCGTAGATATCAACTCGTGGGGGAATGGGTAACCGGGTTTTGGTCCAAACCTCAGGTTTTGACCACATGGGCCCGGGGGTATTTTGGGAATTTTTTAGTAAAACTTTGGGAAAATCATTTTCATGCATTCAAATTGATTCAATTAGCATTTTTTGATACATTCAAGTAATTTTTGACTAGATTCGAGCGTTTTGTGGTGAATTCGAGGGGTAAAGCTATACTAGAGGATTGAGTTGAGTTTGGAGCATTCGAGGTAAGTGTTTGATCTAACTTTGGCTTGAGGGAATAGGAGTAGAGTCTTCTTTTCTAATTGCTATTTGTCAAGTATGGTGTATAGGCATGATGACGAGTATCTATACACTGGTGTCGAGCATGACCGTGAGTCCTGAATTGCTAAATTATCGAATTCTTAATTCTTAATAGCTAGTACTAAAAGAGAAAGCAGTAGAAGAATAGTTTTTAGGAATTATCGAAATGTGGTTTCTCCAAGATTGATAGTGTGAGCAGAGTTAAATTATTAAGATGGTGTATGATAGTTGTGGGTACATTAGCTTTCCATTATGTGAATAATTTAGTTTTTCTAGCTCAGGAGTAAGTTGGAAGATGAGTCGTCATTGACGTAGAGTGCAAGGAATTGTAGAAAATAAGGAAAGTTATTCGGATTCCAACAAAAAGAGAAGGATCCTCAAGTATAAGATCTTTGGTCTAAGGGTGAAGTGAAAATTTTCAGTAAGTCTAGTTAGAGATTTGAAACCCAAATAGTTAGCATGGAATATGAAAAAGAAAATCAGTTCGGTAATAAGGAAATTGTATAATTACCACAAGGAACAAGTCTAGCATGTGTAAGAAACACAAAGCGAGTAGAATAATCACCGAGCTTATTTATTAGTGATAAAGTGATCATAGAAAAGCTATAAAATCATGCCCAGTTATGTATTACGAGGGCAGTTCCATTGCACGAGACCCTTCCGAGTAGTGGTCAGAGACTTATCTCACAACAAGACTATAAGTGTTTTCAGAAAGTGCTTAGGAAGATAATCAAGTGTGGGAAGTATAGCTCATGAATGAGGTAGACAAGGGAACTATGCTGAAAGAAGTCCATTGCTTAGCCAAGGTAGGAGTTTGAGTTTCGGACACCAAAGATAGTGGAGTTGTTATCTAGAACAGGAACATAGCCAAAGTGAAGGAGAAACGATTTGGTGATCCCTACTTATTGCAGCTGAAGGAAGGAATTCACAAACACAAGACTATGGCTTTTGAACAAGGGGGAGATGATAGTACTTTGAGGTACCCCTATAGATTATGTCTTCCAACCCTAGATGGACTTAGTGAGGGAGGAACATGTTAGAAGTCCATATGTCCAGGTATTCTATCTACCCAGGTTCCCCAAACATGTATCATAATCTCCGGGAGACTTATTGGTGGGACGACATGAAAAAGAAGGTTATAGACTTTGTGACCAAGTGTCTGAATTTTCAGCAAGTGAAAGTCGAACAGTAGAAAACCAAGTGTTTATCTTAGAATACACATATTTTGAGTGGAGATGGTAAATATGAAATTTATAACAGGATTATCTTGCTTATTTTAAAAGAATGATTTGATTGGTTAAAATGACTTACCAAGTTAGCACACTTCTTGCCAAAAAAAACTACAGATTCAGTAGAAGATTCAAGTTATTCATTCAGGAAATCGTCTTATTGCATGGGACTCCATTGTCCGTCATTTCGGATTGTGGTGTTCAGTGTAAATGAACTTTTAGAAGTTCTTTCAGAAATGACTAGGCACACGTTTTTCATCATCAGAAAGATGGCCAGGCAGAGCGCATTGTTCAACCAGTTGAGGATATGTCCTTGATGTTAAAAGTAATTGGGATGATCACATACCTCTCATTGACCTTGCTAAAAAATAATAACCTACCATTCTAGTATCAAGACTGCACTGTGAGAGACTCTATATGAGCGAAGGTGTAGATCACCAATTGGTTGGTTCGAAATTGGAGAAGTGGAGTTCTTAGGACCCGATTTGGTCTATCAAACTATAGAGAAAGTTAAGTTGATTCAAGATAGTTTAAAGAAAACTCAGAGCCGCCAAGAGTCCTACTCGAGCGTGTGGCATAGAAACCTAGAGTTTCAAGTTGATGATTGGGTGTTTCTGAATGTTTTGTGCATGAAAAGCGTTATGAGATTTGGGAAGGAGGGGAAGCATAGTCCCTGATATATTGCGCCATTTAGATTTTTGCGAAGGATCGGTCAATTAGCTTATGAGTTAGAGTTGCCACCATAATTAGTGGTGGTACATCCAATATTTCACGTGTCATGTTATAACATTCAGGTTTCCAGTACTCAGATACTCGTGTCAGTTCAGTACTCAGATACTCATGTCAGCATACTCAGATACTCATGTCAGTTCGGTACTCAGATACTCATGCCAGCTCAATACTCAGCTACTTATGTTAGTCCAATACTTAGACATTCATGCCATCTTAGTACGCGTACTACTCAAATATTCGTGCCAGTTCAATATTCATATATCCATGTTAGTTCAATATTCGCATATCCATGGCAGGCTAATATTCAGTCAATGCAATAGTCAAGTCATTCAGTTCAGTATCGCAACAGTTCAATAATCATGTATTCATTTAGTTCAGTATACAAGTGTTAATGAAAGTTATTTTTCCACCATACCCGTTTAAGGTCGAGAGTAAGCAAAAGTTACAGTCAAGACAATCATTCGAGGACGAATGATCCCAAGGAGGAGATAATGTAACACCTCGTAAATCTGAATCAGTTGTGGATAAATTAAATGAGTATTGATATGATGGTTATCAATAGCTTATTATAATAAGTGTACAAGACAAATCATAAGTGATTTGGGTTCCAAGGAGAGGCCTAAGTCTAAGTCAAGTTGGAAATTACATGATAGACTAAAAAATTCCAAATGAGTACGCAGGAGACCTCACTTAGGACAAGCATATCTACCTTTATAATAAGAGTTGTGTGATGCAAACCCTATCAAATTAAATTTCTTTAAGTCTAGTTTCCAACGCATCAAACCTCTTGTCATTTGGACATTTCTACAAGAAGTTATGAGCAAATTACTAAAGATATACCACCTAATTATTTTGGCGGATAGCGAAGCGAGCTCGCTTCGCCAAAGTAGATGCAAATTTTTTATTCCCTTGAATGCTATGGACATCGAAGCGAGGACACTTCGCTTGAGTAGACGCGCCCCAATCCCAGCTCTTTTAAGCTAATTTCAGGGTTCATTTTTCCCTATTTCTTTTGGACGAATTTTGGGGTCTTCTTCCACCCTCTCAAGACCTCCAACCCCTCCCATCTTCAAGATAAGCAATCTCCATTAACTTGGTGTGAAATTTCATCATTCTTACACTAGTGTTGATGAAAGATACTCATAAAACACATAGATCTTCAAGAAATTCCTTCAAGAACTCAAAGGAGGGTTTTGCAAGATTTCTTCCAAAAAGGTATGAGTATGAATAAGTATTGGAACTCTTGGTATGATGATTGGAAACCTTAAGTTCCAAATTTAATTACACAACTATTATAGAGATTGAAAGATGTTTATTTAATGGAACTCTATTGGTTACGGGTGTTGTTTACCTTATGGGTGATAAAGAATAATATTGATTATAACCATTTGAGACTTTAGAATTTATCCAAGAGCAAGAGAATCGGTTATTGGGTGTAGAAACACCATTGATTGGGAATATGAAGCTTTATACTCACCAAGTGTTTGATAAAATGCCTAAGCGACCAAAACATGGATATTGTTGCTAATTTGGAATCCCTTTGAATTGTATTGATATAGATTAAAGTTGAAAGAGTTGGTGAATGTTGTATTATGCTCAAGAGAAGGAACTTAAGGTATGTGAGGCTAACTCTCTATGTTTGGGAATGTTAATGATTCTCCCTACATTACGTTTCTTTTACGATGTATCAATTGCCCCGAAAATATAGTTAAACCTAGTTCATTGAATAGTTGTAGAACTTCTGTTCTCTAGCTTCATAACTCGTTCATGACTTTCATTCTGAACGTTGTGAGCTCAGTTCGTATTCAATATAGACTTGGGCTTGATGTCCCTAAGTCTCAGTATAGCTTACTCAGCATGTCATAAATATTTGAAGTTTTAGTGTTCATAACCTGTTCAAGAATACATGTCTCATTCTAGTCCTATTCAGTATTCCAGTATTATGCAACTCAGTATGATTCAGTATTCCAGTATAATGTAACTCAGTGTGATCCAGTTTTCCAGTATCATATAACTCGGCGTGATTCAGTATTTCAATATTATGTATTGCAGTATGATTCTCAACTCCTGATTTTAAATCCCTGAATATTGAACACCTATCTTTGGGCCTGGGGCCGCGGTTTATGTTTTATGCATCTTTGGGCCTGAGGCCGCAGTTTATGCTTTATGTATCTTTGGGCCTGGGGCTGCAGTTTATGCTTTATGCATTTTGGATCTGAGGTCACAGTTATGTATACGTATACTTGGTCCCGAGGCTGCAGTTTGTGCATATATATATTGGGCTTAAGGCCGCAGTTTAATATTCGGATAAACAGCTTGTTCATCATTCAGAAGAGGGAGTATTCATATCCTTACTTCCTTTCAGTTCAATTATTAGTTATCGTTCAGTTATCAGTTATCATATCAGTTACCAGTTATCAGTTCAGTTACCAGTTATCAGTTATGATATCAGTTTTCAGTTATCATTTCAGATTCAGTTTCAATAGTTATTATTTCAGTTATCAATTATAAATTCTCAGTTATCAGCTTAGTTTCAGTGTCAGCATTTATAATTTTTTTTCTTTCAGTTGCTTTACATACCAGTACATTTCAAATGTATTGACGTCCCTTTTGCCCGGGGCAAGTCGACGATGCAGAGCGATAGGATTCTCGTACCAGCTATTTGGTGATCCCCAGTTCTTTCAGGCATTATCATTACTTTACAGCCTTCCACTATTTACAGATAGTTATTGTTTTCAGTACTTCAATAGAGGCTTCATAGACTAGAGTAACAGTTAGATAGAGTCTCAGACTTTGCATGTTAAGCCATGTTGGCTGCAAATATGTTTCAGAATTGTATTAGTATTTCCGCACTTTGATTTATATCATCCAGACTTTGAGTATATCAACATGTGTTAGTTTATCTTCCGTATTCAGTATGTTATGATATCACATATTGATTCAGCCAGCCAGTTGGTTCGCTCGATCAGATGTAGTCAGGCACCGAGTGTCGTGTTACGTCCAGGCCCAGGTTCGGGGCGTGACAGGGCTTGTGGAGGATGCCGGTTAGCATGTCAATTAGCCACATCTCGAGGAGCTTTTTTTACTACTGTTGGCATCTCTTACACTATGGATGTGGAAGCTCCTTTACAAAGAGATGTTGTGATGTTGCAGCGAGGAGGAGGTGATCTGCCTCGCCTGGAAGAGGCATTGGGCGTTATATCCTCACCCTCTGCTTCAAAGATCTCATTGATGGTATATATTCAAGAGATTGGCTATAGGGTTGCCCATTATCCTCGTTCTTTCTTCTCTGTTACCTACCATATCAGATATGTGCATACAAGGAAAAGGGGATCATGTTCTTCGGTTTTTTTTTTTAATAATCCGTGTTAGTTCCAAATCTAGAGGGAACTAAAAATTTAACTAGGAAATCCCCGCAGACAGGGCCAAATTGTTTGACCAAAAAGAATAAACTTTCAGTTAAACTATTAAATTTTATGTAATGCGAAGTTAAACTTAGTTAATGATAATATCTCTAGATATGAAGCTTGACAACACAGATAACGTAAGATAGCATTAGTTTGAGATCGAAAGTAATGCAAATTTAATATTGAGGAAAGGCGTGAGCAGTAATGGGGGAATAATAAGTAATAAATAGCAATAAATAATATTTAAGTAAATAGAGAGAACGATTCACCCAATAATGAATGAGATAGATGATTGTTCCCTCTGACAATGATGAGTTACATACAAATTCTAGAATGTTTGAACTATTCTCGGATTTGATAGAAAGGTATGAAATAATGTGGCTATGAATATTGGAGAAAAGGTGAAGTTTGTATTTTTGTTATAGCTAGAATCTTCCTCTGAAAAGTGTTCTTATCAAGTGAATATTACATGCCTTATCCCCTTATTTATTTATACAAGACATATTCCTAACAAACCCTAATATTACAAGTGAAGAGAATATCCAATGGAATGTTCTCTTCAATGCCTTATTTCAAATAATGACCGTTACAGCTATTTACAGACTGTGACGACCCAAAGGGTCATCACTTGTTTTCTCAGGCATTTTGAGCTTCTGAGGCCTTGAAAACCTCATTTATAGTTACCTCGATTTGCGTGTGCAGTCCGGGCACGAAGCCGGAAAATTTTTATGTTGAAATATATAAGTTTTGTGAAAACTTTGAAGAATTTTGATATTAATATTGATATAGTTGACTTTAGTCAATATTTTTGGTAAACGGATCGGGACCCGTGATTTGACGGTCTCAGAAAGTCCGTAGAAAAATATGGAACTCGGGCGTATGCCTGGAATCAAAATCCGAGGTCCAGAACCCCGGTAAAAGAATTTTCATGTTAAATTGGTTTCCGAAAATGTTTAAGGAAAATAAAACTGAAATTTGATCAAAAAGTAATGGTATCGGGCTCGTATTTTGGTT
>MU749824.1:10243-22777 GCA_026770625.1 Nicotiana glauca | reverse complement strand
GAAACAGACTTATGTATTTTCTTCATTCAGACTTGGTTGTAGTATTCTATAGTAGTCCGTGAGATAGTGACACCAGGTTTTGGGTAGTGATGTATTTCCGACTTCCGCAACATTTTGTATTTTCGTAAAACTTAAAAGTCTTTTGCATTAAATTATTAATTGATAGAACATTATATTAGTAATGTCGACAGAGAAAGTGTAACATTTGACTGGCCTAGCTTCGTTAGTAGGCGCCATCACGACGCCCGATGGTGGGATAAATCCGGGTCGTGACATAGACAATCGACCTCGATCATGGTTGACTACCCAATCACAAACCTTGATGCTCCCTAGTCGACCTCGATCGATTCTTCCCTTAAGACACGCCAAATATCCTTATGGAAAATTATGGCCTATATAGTATTGTGTACCTTAAATTTGTTATCCAAAAAAGGTTGGTTACAGAACATGACCTGTTATAATTAGCTTTATGTTATGAACTAATAAAAGAAGAAAAACAATATTGTAGAGAAAAGTAGGGAGAGAGAATTCTTATTGAATTTTGGGATGAATTACAATGGAATAGAACTCTCTATTTATAGGGAGAGATTGACTTAGCCACCAAGTAATAAATCCTAGAATCTCTCTAAATATAGACATTCACCATAATTAGAATTCTATTTATAACACTCCCCCTTGAATGTCTATTCAACAGATAATGTGCCTCGTTAAAACCTTAACTAAAATAAAACCCAATGGAAAAAAAATTCTAGAAAAGGAAAAAGAGTACACATATCTAACAATACACCTTTTGGTTGCCTCATTAAAAACCTTGAAAGGAAAACCCAATGGGACAAAAACCTTGTAAGGAAAAAAGAGTGCAACACGCATTAACTCCCCTTGATGAGAGTATCAATTCACATCTTTAAGCATTTGCATTCCAATCTTGTGCACCATCTTTAAAAGATCTTTGGTAGAGATTTGATAAACAAATCAGTCATATTAACTTGAACGAATTTGTTTTACCTTGAAATCATCATCCCTAATAGATGTATTGTCTTCATATGATCTTGTTGGAATCATCAGTTCCATATCTTCACATAGAGGTGAAAACTCTTGCTATCATATTATCACATACCTATAGTTATAGCAAGATACATTTGTGCACAAATTGCACTGAGGAAGTGGTACTTCAAGATCAAGAATTGTATATGCTTCAAGCAACTTAAATCCTTCATGGATCGTTATATAAGCCATATAATAGACTTTAATTAGATGAATATCAAGTTTCCACGCCATGCTAAACAAATAAGATATTCAAAACTAATTACACATATCATTGACTTTATACTTTCAAGTGTTTGAATTGTAGGCCCAAAACAACATGTCTATCATATGAAACCAATTCTACTTGAATGGTTTCTCTTGACTTAAGATCCTCATATATATTTAGCGTTATTATAGATGTCGTCGACAAACATTTTATATCAGTTTCAATATATTTTCATAATGACATAATATAGAGATCTCTTCATTCACATATTCAGGTACCTGAATCTCTCATGGGATATTATGAAGTGTTATGTCATGTGATCTTCTAGATCACCTGCTTCATTTATTGTGATCATTTTGATCATTTGCTCATCATCTATCAAGAAGTTTATTTGAAACCGATTTGTCTATACGCTTCAAGTGTACCATAGACTTTGTCCTTATAGGACTTATTATAATATGAGCATTTGCAGTGAGAATATAGTTACTTTCTTTGGGTCAGCAAATGCATTTGGCATGCTTTGCAATAAATTACACATGAATTATCCTTTTATAAACTTCAAGTTCATATTATTTTTTCGAGGATCTAGATGTATAAATGATAATTCATTCCATGTAACTTTTTCTCAACTGTTGTATCTTGTCTCCCACTTGTCACACCTCCTTTTTCCGGGCTTTTACGGCTTTTACTACACCTTGGAGAAGGGATATAATAAAGAAAGGAGTTTTTCCACTTAAAGGACAATCGAAACGGGATTCATTTTTATTTAAGATTCAGAGTCGCCACTTGGGAGATTTATGGTGTCCCAAGTCACCAGTTTGAATCCCGAATCGAGGAAAGGTTTGACTCTGTTTGATAGTCGCGAACCAGAAATCCGGGTAAGAAATTCTGTTAACCTGGGAGAAGGTGTTAGGAACTCCCGAGTTTTGTGGTTCTAGTACAGTCGCTCAACTGTTATATTTGGCTAGAATTTAATCTTTATACACGTTACCCTACTCGTGCAATTTTAGAATTAATTACCGCTTTTTGTTAATTATTTTATTTAAGAAAGTGAACGTCGTTTAAGAACATGTTTTCGGATCACGTCACATGAAATGCACCCGGATCCTCGACACATTCTTATTCGATATTTTCGGATTTGGATTTGGGTTGCATGAAATGCACACCCGTATTTAGGAAAGTATTTTAATTAAACGCGCCTAAAGCGGCTAACGTGTTATATCTTTTGGAAAAGCCGTGAAATTCGCTAAACGGCCTATCCCGAATACTAAGTATTTTTAGTAAGTAATTAATGAGGGCCCCGCAACTATGTATTTGATTTGGCGAGGCTCGTCTCATTTTTTCATTTTTATTAAAGGTCAAACTAAAGTAGCTAAATTTTCTATTTTTTGTTTCTAATAGTCAATTAATTCATGAATATAAATTCGAATCTCGAATTCACGTCCGAGTTCAAACAAAAGGATGAAACCTTTTAGCTTGAACCCGCTACCTAAGTCAAAATCCGATTTCATACTTATGGATTAATTTTCCATATTCCTAATGCAATTTTCAGCACCAAAATGATTTATAGAGACTTTGGGCCTCAGGAGGTTTGTCCCAGTGTTTGAACGAGTGGGAGCAAGACTTTTCAGCAAAAGAGGCAAAGCAAGCCATTTAAATAATAATGAACTATTGGCCATCTCAATCCTGGGCCCAAGTCCGAGTGAATATATCGCTTTAATTAGACATGGGCCTCCTGTTGAAGCATTGGCCCAAATGGCCTGCACAGGGACTGTTAAACTTTGACTGTTAATCCAAAACTGGCCTCAATTTAACTTGAACTATTAAACACTGATATTACTTCAGGTCATTCAACTGTGTTTGACAAATTTCTTAAAAAAAATATTTGATGCAAATATTATCAATATGCTCCTGTTAAATTTTTTAGAATAACATTGATTGCCTATTTAATGATTGCTCATTGATGACGCCTGAACTATATACTACTAATATCCCAATCAAAACCAATACTAAATGTTTCCTCACAGTTTCAACATTTATCATTTACAGTTTCAGCAATTCACATTTCACGCTAGAGCTAAACTCATAGCCATACAAATATAGAACAAAATTCTTATAGTCCTAACAATCCTTTATTTTCTACAATTGAGAGTATACTGAGATTTTTAGCTAAGGTACACAAATGTGAGATTCAATACAGAATACTCATTTTTACAAACAAAATAGAGAAAACGGAGATCTCAATTAACTATTGGTTTTGCAAATAACATATACAAACTAATTCAATTAACAGTCCAGTATTACATAAAAAATCAATTCAAGTACACAAAGTCATGAAACATCTGAGTAACGAATTACTGGCATATGACATAAAAAACAAAATTCAAAAATCAGCTTCAATAACTCTTTACTTCATTTTTATAGAGTTGAAAGCCTTTAGAACATGTACATGGAATTGAAAAGGAAATAGGAGAGTCAGCGATAGATTTGGTGTATGAACACCTCAACAACAGCAAATCAATAATCAGTTATTGATCCAAAAAACAGCTCCAGAACAACCCAGGAGTATTCAGAAACTACTAAACCAGTGATAAGCAAATTGACTTGATTTGAACTCAATTTCCAACTCGAAATTAAACTAGAAGAACTTCTGAAATTTCCAGCAATCCAAACAGAAACCAGAACAGTAGAAACAAGGCCAAACAACTTGAAACTTGAACTTAAATGCTCTAGAGGTCCAAACTAACAATTGGAATTGCAAAAACTCCAATGTAACAGTATAATTTTTTTTTTTTTGGAAGTTTTCTAATGTTTTTGAGTTTTTGAAACTTTGAAATTGGATCTAAGAAGGCAGAAATTGCCTGGGGAAAATTTTTCAAATTTTCCAAACTTGTGAAACAAGGCATATCAATGCCTATTTATAGATGTAAAATTGGAGGGAAACTCAAATTTGAGTATTTGTACATTAGTCCCTCTTTTATTTCAATTCTATCCTTTATTTTTTAACTTGTAATAAGATTAGCTACACTTATTTATTAAGAACTATACTAATACCCCAATCTAGAATATTCTATTCTATTATAATTCCTTACTTACCCTCACTTCACTTAAAAAATTACTAAATTACCCATTTTTATGCCCCTATTACCCCTGAAATTGCATCATTACTACTATTAAACCATTTTCCTATACCCAAAATACCCTCCCTTCCTTTTGTTAATTAATACTAACCCTTTTTATATCCCCAAAATGCCCCCTAAAACTATACTGAATTTAATAGAGTAAATCTACTGTTAATCAACCTTTTTATCACTGAATTCATTAATCCAAACCTAATTTATTTAAATTCCACGATTAACCAACTACTAATCAGAAATATAACAGTTATAATCAATCCTAATTATCAATCAGAAATTAACAAACATGAGCAATTCAAATCACTGCCAATGAACATAAAGATCTAATAAACTACTGATTTATCTTTAAATTGATATCGAATTTATTTACTGATAAGAATTTATACTAACTATTACTCAAAATTATAAACCGTAATAGTATCAATTTTTAGAATTAAAACCTAACAATACTATTTTAAAACAGAAATTAAGTAAACCCTAATAAAACTAATAACAAAAGTATCAACAGAAATCAATTAAAAACATGATGAGACGTAAAAGACAAACGCATGCAAAAAATAAAAGAAACTTAAAACAGAAAATAAAGAAAAGGATTTGAAGAACTTATCGTGGTTTCTCTTTTTTTTTTTAGCTTGTTTCGATCACTTTCTAAGTAGAACTTATTTGAATCCTTTAGGATTCACGACCCATAACCTACTTAATGGAATATTTTCTAAAAGAAAATACCTATTAGGTGTGTTACGGTTATGAATCCCCAAGGATTGGACCGGGGATTCTTGACCGAAAGATCTTGATTTTAATATTTGAGGAGTCTTGGTGGGTTTTGAGATAAGTGGATATGGGGGATGGGTAGAGGACACTTAGGCGTGTCTATGGTATAAACTTGGGGTGATTTGGGGTAAGTGTTGTTCGCCGGAGTTAGGGTTCCGGCGAAACAAAATTAAATATTCGAGGAACTGGGCTTGTGTTTGAAGGAAACTAAGTAAAGGGGTGGAAAGCGGGGTTCAAGGTGGACCAACGGTGTAATTTTGGGGGTCATCGGCGATGGTGACGCTTCCCGCCGGCGAGGGCTCCGGTGGTTCAACGGTAGAACACGAGTGGCTAGGTTTTGGTATAGTGAGGGGGAAATGAGACGGGGAAATGTTTATCTTAGGTAATATTAATTAATATGGGTGAAGGGTTTAGAGCCGTTGGATTATATGATTTGAACGGCTCAGATTAATTGACACTTAAACGGTGTCGTTTTGTCTATTATGTGAGCAGGCCATGTGACCGTTGGATCTGGGGAAAATGAAGGGCTCAGATTTAATACGCCTTAATCGGCATCGTCTTGTTTATGGGTGGGGCAGGCCGGGTTGATACGTTTGGGCCTGGGAATGGGTTGGGTTGATTTGGGTGTTTGGGATAGGTGAAATTGAGCAGCCTGTTTTCCTTTCTCTTTTTTTTTATTTGCTTTTCTCATTTTGTATTTTGTTTTCAATTTGTATTTTCTATTTTCCAAATTTATATTATTTTTTTATTTATAAACAGTGTGAAATTAAACTACAATTAAACTAAAACTAATTAAACCCTAAAATCTACTTAATAACTATTTTATAACAATTTCCAATTAAAATAATAAAATGCTACTTTTATTTTTCCTTAAATTGTTCCGAAATGAATTAATACTAAAATTATGAAATTAAAATCCTAATGCCCATGTGATAGCATCACTGATAAGGATAGAGTTTTGGAAGCTCCAAGAAGGCCATTTACAAGATCTCAAGCTAAGGAATTGCAGACTAAGGTTGCTGGACTTTAATGGCAAATAAAGAAGCTTCTAACTATGGAGAAAGTACTCATGCCCAAAGGAGAAGAATTGTTTAAGTTTTACAATTATTTGGTAGCTCAAATTGAAGTACAAGAGGAGGAAGATTTGGTCACCCAAACCAGCCCTTGAAGACCAAATGGGCTCAAAATAAACTTAAAAGAGATCCAAAAGAAGGTGTTACAAAAGCAGCCAATTGGAATCCAAACCATTGACCCAAACTAGTTGTTTTAAGGCCCAAAATTGCCCCAAAGGGTCTTGGCCGCCCCTCACCTAATTTTATGACTTTTCTTACTCTTTAGCAACCACCCTACCTAATTGTAATGATTTTGTTTTCCATAAAAACCACCCCACCTAGTTTTAAAAGGAATTTTTATGCCTTTGTACTCCTATAAATAGGGAGTTCTTCTCATTCATAAGACACTACATTATTAATTAAGTATATTATACTTTGAGAGTTCTGTTAAACCTTTGTTACTTGTGCTTTGAGAGTTATCTTTCAACATTTACTAGTTCATAGTTCAAGGTAGTAAGATTTCTCTTTTATGATATCTTTAATTCCTTTGTGGTATTCTTAGAAGGCGATTTATACTAGTTATTAATTGTTGTCTCAAGTTACTCGTAAAGCGGTCAAGATCCGAATCTATTGTCTTGATTTGCTTTTTATGTAAAGGCGTTTGATTTATTCCATAAATCAAGACGTTGTTACTTTGATCTTGTCAAGACTATAGAACTTGCGTTCTTGGAATTCTTTCCTTGAATCTTTCCCATATCCTTTATTTTCATCTCTTTAATTCTAGTTGTTCAATTCCTTACTATTATTGCTTCCACATTTACTTCTCAAATTCTTACTTTAGTTTGGATAGCCGACCTAGTTGTTATCAGTAGGACAAAGGCTGAGATGATGAAAAAAATGATGAGCAAACAAGGCTTGCAATTGAGAAGAAAAATGAGCAAACTGCCTTGAGAAAGAATAAGGGTCGAAAATAAGTTATTTTTAAATCTGGAGATTTAGTTTGGGTTCACTTTCGAAAGGAGAGATTTCCTTCCAAAAGAAAGTCAAAGTTGCATCTTAGAGGAGATGGCCCCTTTCAAGTCCTTGAAAGGATTGGAGACAATGCTTACATGCTGGACCTTCCTGGTGAGTTTCAAGTAAGTGCTACATTCAATGTTGCTGACTTGTCTTTGTTTGACGTAGGATCGAATTCGGGGACGAATTCCTTTCAAGAAGCGGGGAATGATAGCATCACTAATAAGGATAGAGTTTTGGAAGCTCCAAAATGGCCATTTACAAGATCTCAAGCTAAGGAATTGCAGACTAAGGTTGCTGGACTTTAATGGAAAATAAAGAAGCTTCTAACTATGGAGGAAGTACTCATGCCCAAAGGAGAAGAATTGTTTAAGTTTTACAATTATTTGGTAGCTCAAATTGAAGTACAAGAGGAGGAAGATTTGGTCACCCAAATCAGCCCTTGAAGACTAAATGGGCTCAAAATAAGCTTAAAAGAGATCCAAAAGGAGGTGTTACAAAAGTAGCCAATTTGAATCCAAACCATTGACCCAAACTAGTTGTTTTAAGGCCCAAATTTGCCCCAAAGGGTCTTGGCCGCCCCTCACCTAATTTTATGACTTTTCTTACTCTTTTAGCAACCACCCTACCTAATTGTAATAATTTTGTTTTCCATAACAACCACCCCACCTAGTTTTAAAAGGATTTTTTATGCCTTTGTACTCCTATAAATAGGGAGTTCTTCTCATTCATAAGACACTACATTATTGATTAAGTATATTATACTTTGAGAGTTCTTTTGAACCTTTGTTACTTGTACTTTGAGATTTATCTTTCAACCTTTACTAGTTCATAGTTCAAGGTAGTAAGATTTCTCTTTTATGATATCTTTGATTCCTTTGTGGTATTCTTAGAAGGCGATTAATACTAGTTATTAATTGTTGTCTCAAGTGACTCGTAAAGCGCTCAAGATCCGAATATATTGTCTTGATTTGCTTTTTATGTAAAGGCGTTTGATTTGTTCCATAAATCAAGATGTTGTTACTTTGATCTTGTCAAGACTATAGAACTTGCGTTCTTGGAATTCTTTCCTTGAATCTTTCTCATATCCTTTATTTTCATCTCTTTAATTCTATTTGTTCAATTTCTTACTGTTATTGCTTCCGCATTTACTTCTCAAATTCTTACTCTAGTTTGGATTCCCGACCTAGTTGTTATCACCATGCATATTTTTTGTATTTTTAATATGAATTATTATGCAACTAATTAACACAAAAATGCAACAAAATTTCTAAAAATTGTAAAAATCATTTTATTTGAAACCTTTTGGAATAATTTGCTTTGGGCAAAAATCACGTGCTCACAGCTGCCCCTCTTTGTCCGGAAACATGAAGAGTTTTCGTGCAAAGACAAGTGAGTGGAAATGAGAGATTTTTGCCCACTCGCATATTCCGTGTAAAGCATTTTTGAAAGAGTTGACCGCACCCTACTTCAGAGGTTGCCTACATATCCCGGGCTAAACAGGAATCATGTCAGTGTAGTTTAGGAGTGTCTGGTAGCTGGGACTACCAGGAGCTGTGATTGCATTGCTGTTGCTGCTGTTACTGCTTGCTGACCTCCTTATTACACCATGTCAATATAAAAAGAAGCTAGCCTAAACTATGCTCTATGAGTTACAAGAAATCCTAACTATGCCTTTAAACTTGCTCTTGTGTTGCCTTGAACTTGTATCTTGTGTTCTTCTAATGGAATTCTTGCTGTTGTCTTGGCGATGTTTTGCCATCCCTCCTGATGTTGCTTGATTACTATAATTTGAAATATGTGCCCATTCTTTAGGTGGACTCCTGCTTGCGATTGCTTGAAAAGGTATTCCCTTGTTCTCTAGGTGGGCTCCTGCTTACGATGCTTGAAAAGGTATTCCCTTGTTCTCCAGGTGGGCTCCTGATTGCGATACTTGAAAATGTATTCCCTTGTTTTCCAGGTGGGCTCCTGATTACGACAAAAATAGACAAACAAAGAAAACTTTCTGCCCCAGTATGGTGACTGGGCATATTGTGTTATCAGATATTAAAATTAAAAGCTAAAATTTGGATTGTACTTCCCTTGTTTTCCAGGTGGGTGTCTGTTTGCTGCATTTGAAGAGATATTCCCTTTGTTCTTCAGGTGGGCTCCTGCTTGCTGCGTTTGAAAAGATATTCCCTTGCTTTCCAGGTGGGCTCCTGCTTGCTGACTTTGAAAAATATTCCCTTATTCTCCAGGTGGGCTCCTGCTTGCAACAACCATACAAAACGAAGAAAATTTCTGCCCCAGTTTGATAACTGGGCGCGTTATGCTACTGAATGTTAACTTGAAAGATAAGACTTGCATTATACTTCCCTTATTCTTCAGGGGGTGCCTGACTGTTGCGCTTGGAATGTATTCCCTTATTCTTCAGGTGGGCTCCTGCTTGCTAGCTTTGGAAAGTATTCCCTTGTTATCCAGGTAGGCTCCTGCTTTTGACTTTGGAAAATTATTCCCTTGTTATCCAGGTGGGTGCCTGACGGCTTCAACTTTGAAATGTATTCCCTTGTTATCCAGGTGGGTGCCTGATGGCTTCAACTTTCAAATGTATTCCCTTGTTATCCAGGTGGGCGCCTGATTGCTTCAACTTTGAAATGTATTCCCTTGTTCTCCAGGTAGGCGCCTGATTGCGATAAAACAGAAAAACAGCAGAAATTTTCTGCCCCAGTTTGATGGCTGGGTACATGGGTGAGTATTAAGCGAAATTTTTTACCACCTATTATGGGAATCTAAAGGCTAAGTCCTATTATACAGGGAGGTCCTGAAAACTCCTAACAATTACGAACCTAAACTATCTCTTCTTCCATTGTATTTGTTATCAAAGATCTTAAACTATTCCCATTATCCAGGAGGGTCCTGACAACTTCTATTATGACTTCTACTATATCTTGTTATCTAAACAGACTTTAAAACTACGTCCCATTATCCAGGAGGGTCCTGACAACTTCTATTACGACTTCCACTATATCTTGTTATTTAGACTGACCTTAAAACTACATCCCATTATCCAGGAGTGTCCTGACAACTTCTATTACGACTTCCAATATATCTTGTTATTTAGTCTGACCTTAAAACTACGCCCCATTATCCAAGAGGGTCCTGAAAACTCTTAATTGAAACCTATCTTAAACATGCAAACTTTGGAATGAACTTATATTCCTTTTTATGCCAAGTTATGTTTCTCATGATTGTTTTGACATTTAAACTAAGTTCCATTTTCCAGGAGGATCCTGAAAACTCCTAAATTATCTCTTCTAAAGGTGTTACTCCAACTATATTTGTTATCAAGGTCTTAAATTACTTCCTATTATCCAGGAGGGTCCTGACAACTTCTAATTAAAAGGATGCTTTAACTATATCTATTGCAAGTACGACTTCCACCACATCTTTTTATCTAGACTGAATTTAAAATTACATTCCATTATCCAGGAGGGTCCTGAAAACTCTTAATTGAAACCTATTGCAAACTTTAGAATGAACTTATATTCCTTTGTTGTACGTTTTATACTAAACTACGTTTCTCATAATTGTTTTGAAATTTAAACTAAGTTCCATTTTCCAGGAGGATCCTGAGAATTTTCAGTCATACCTGTTCGGGTCCTGTATTTCTTTACGGAGGATTTCTCCGAAACATCTGCCCCTGTTCAATCAAAGAAAATCTTGTCAGTTTTAAATGTGGTGGTTGGTTTATGGCCTTGAACTTTGATGACGATTGCTCTTTCACTTCCCATGATAGCTGATTTCCACTTGAATATCTGGCCTGTTTACTGACTAACCAATCTTTATGTCGTCCTTGTCACAAGAAATACCCATTCTTTGTTCAAACCCGCATCTCCTTATCTGTTGCATCACTTATGACCTGATATTTACCAAGCCCTTATTTACACATGAATCTCAAAACACGACAATTGCCGCCCATTCGAAGTGTATGTTGCTCTTCCTTGATGGATCCCACTAGATTTGACCTTGGGTTCCATTGTTCTTTCACTTGCCATGATAACTGACTCCTAATCGAGGTCTTTGTTTGTTTATTGAATAACCACTTTCTTTGTTTCTTTCGACTTAGAAAATATCTCTGATCCATTCGCCACCCCCTCTATCTTTGTTGCATTGTTCCTAAGTTGATATGTACTAAACCCTGGTATTTCAAATGAATCTCCAAAGCATGTCAATTACCACCCACTCAGTATGTTTGTTGTTTTTCTTGATTTAACCACAGGCCTTACCCTTGAGGTCTATTGTTCCATCGCTAGTCAAGATAACTTTTATTTCTTTTTGGAAGATTTTGTTTGTCATTGGGATACCATCCTTTGTCAATCCTATCACGGGAAATTCTATGATCTGTTTACCCCCCGCCCTTCATTTATTGTGTTGTTCGCATATCGAGCCTTTATATTTCCCAAGGATCCCCAAAGCATATTGACTGCCAGAAACTCAATCATGTCTGATGTTATTTCCTGACTTATGACAATTTGATGTGCTGGCCAGATCCCATTTCGTGCAATTGGAAAGCTTGGTGACAGATTTTGAAGTCATTTCTTTACTTGTTATGACCCGACAGACTCAAGAAGAGGGAGTAAAACAAGGTTGGACGAATAGAATAAAGGAAAATGGAAAGAGACGATTCCTAACAAGAAACCTACAGAGTAGAAAACCATCAATATAGATACCGACTCTAGCGACCTTGACATGCACTTGCAGCCTATTCTGTATAGCAAATCTGATGTTCAACTCTTGTTGCTCCTTTTGCCGTGAAACTGGTCTTCAATATTTCTCTTGCCCGATATGATCCCTCATCCTTAGTCGACTTGTGATGCCCATAGGGTTTCACCATCAAGCCTCTCTCTTTTTGATTTTTCTCTCAACTCACTGTCGCCTTACGGTGCCCGTGAAGGTTAAGACTCTCTCATTTTTATTTCTCTCAGCCTTCATTATTTTGGAGGTACCCGTGGTGGTTCTCATCATCATGACTCTCTAATTCTTCATTTTTCTTTGTTTGGATTGGCGTGTTGCCCCTGATGTGATTCACCTTTGCTCGCTTGACCCGGCATTTCTTGAAGATTGATCGGAAGGTCTTTCTTGGGACCATAATGTGGCTTTTAGATAGGTTTAGAAAGAAGGGTATAAAGGCTCAAGACAATTCAACGTGGGTTAAAGAACTACAGCTTTCGGAATCATATTTCTTGCAACAAACATAACTTCTGCCCCAGTTTCCTTCTTGGGGATTCTTGGATTTTCCTTTGTTGTGACTGAACCTCAGTGAAGCTGC
>MU749820.1:2198-26358 GCA_026770625.1 Nicotiana glauca | reverse complement strand
AAATTTTCATTTTCCCTCCATTTCCAATTCACACTTCTTCTACTTTAAAGCCAAATGGCTTAAAGTCTCCAACAGTCTTTGATTCCACAGCTTGAACCCGTACACCGAACTGACACATTTTTTTTATTCTCGGAAAATACAACTTACCCGAATCTCAAATTTCCAGGGGAATGACCGATTATGTGCCTCTTAATTTGAGCAATTAATTAACAGTGGTGTACTAGACCATCTTGTTTCCATCTCAACTTTCCACTGAGTTCATGCTAATACAAGTATCAGATAACTCTAGCTACCAAGGCTCAAATAGATGATTCAGATTTGAACGATGGTCTCCGAGATTTGCACCCACCCTCATTGTTCATTAGACCACACACTGTTAGTAGACATAACTACATAAATGAAACCTTTTCAAGTTTCATCTTGAACTGCATGACAAGCTGTAGATTTTCAAGAACAAATAAGATAGTTTGTAGGTGTTGCTTGGAGCTAGTCAATGATCTACGTAACTACGGACGATGACAACAACAGAAAACTCAGTGAATTCTCACAAGTAGAGTTTGGGGAGTGTAGTGTGTACGCATATCTTACCCCTACCATGGAGAACAAAGAGGTTGTTTCCGATAGACAAAAAAAAAGGAAGAAAAATAAATTTTGCTGTTATCCTCAATAGGGTGAACTTTATAGTACTTCTCTGGTGAGTCAAGGAAAATCCAAGATTGAAGAGCATTTCTTCCTTAAAGCAAAAGAAAAGAAAGATGCAATAAGCAACATGCAATATGAAGCATGAGCCTTTCTTCACCAAAAAATCTGATTTACTTTGCACACACAAAACAACTACAACAACAACCAAAAAAAATAAAAATAAATAAATCAGTATAATCCTACAAGTGAGTTCTAAGAAGAGTAGTGTGTGCGCAGACCTTTACCCCCTTCCTTATGAAGATAGAGAAGTTGTTTTCGATAGACCCTCGGTTCAAGGAACACCAACAAACACTTGTAACAACAAGGTAACATGGTAACGGAAGCGAATAACACAACATGTACTAATAACAGACCAGGAATAAGAAAATACAAGAATAGAACTAGCACTACTGGCACGCCTAGGAGAGACTTACGACTATCTGTCAACCTTCAACCCTACTACTCGTCCTCCACACATTCCTATCGAAGGTCATGTTCTCGGTAAGCTGAAGTAATGAAAAAAAAAATAGAAAAGGACAACCGAAAGAAAAACCATTAGAATTATCACACCACTGATTTGCCAACAAGAGTACATTTTATACACAAAACAAAAGTAGAAATGACAACTAAAAGAGATGCCATGAAATCCAGTTGACTGATTATTAGTTAGTTCTTGTTATTCCTAGGGAAGGCATTTTTTTGGTGATCGTAAGCGTCCCCTGCTACGATCAAGCCTCATTTATCAAAATAAAGGTCCAAAATGACAAATCTGGATTCAGAATGCCGGATTGTCTTTCATCTCGTACAGAGCTTTTATCAATGGTTTCCCTGCACTTCTACCTCAAGCTCCGTATTTTGGAGCCTTCCACATCTTAAATGCTACTTCATGTAAAAATCTATCAGCTGGAATCACAAGGTTTGCGCCATGCTGTTTCAAAGACGATAATACAGAATATTAGTTTCCTTTATATATCCATGTTAGCAGACAATAACTCTTGTGACGACAAGTTGACGCATTACCACGTTCAATATAATTTTCCCACAATTAGACTGACCAAGGAAACAAAACATGGCATCGAATTTGGCACCATTTATCAAACTGTATCTTTGGGAAATTAAACTTATTATGGATCAACGAAAAGCCAGGCAAGATCACACAAACTATGACGTAAAAATCATTAAGCACTTCTTAACCTTGGATACCTCTTTGAAATCCTTGTATGAATATGCCTCCACCATATCCTTTCGAGTCACCGCATTCTGCCACTGGGCCACTAACATGGGGCAAACTTGCCTGTTAAAAAATACGTCAGACACCACTAATGCGTGGATGATATAGAATGAACACGACAAAATTGCACTTACCTAACATTCGGTCGTGGTTTTCCTTCTTTAATTGTATAACTTTGACGAGGGAAAATACGAGAAAGTTTAGAGTTATTCTCTGGTCTAGTGTCAGCAATAGAATACATGGAATCATCATCCTCACAAACAACACCATAGCTGAATACAACTGACATGTGCAACCTAGAACCTACTTCCGTTCCAGGATGTGCCATTTGCATTAAATCGCCGACCAAGCGATTGACATGATCCAAGTCTTTGAGGACATTTGTCCTTTGACCAGCTCCAACGTGAAGGATAACCAAATCAAATTGGCTCGACTCTAAGGTCTTCCCTTGTTGAAAACCCAGCAACTCTAACAATTTGGAAGCTAAGACGGAGGACTTGACCTGGTCAATAATGCTACCAATTACCTCATTCAACTCTAAGACGGTGAAGCCGAGCTTATCACAGAAACTCTTCAATCTCAGATCATCACTGATGACAGCAGCTTTCATCCCCATAAACCTGAAACGACATTTTGTTCAAGAAGGCATTTTAACAATGTAATAATTTAAATCAACGAAACTCCACCATGTAAAGAAAAGTTGCCTACCTCTCTGATATGGTAGCCGCTACATGTTTCTCCTGAGTTTGCGTTTCAAAAAATTCTACCCCATTCTTAAGAAGAGACAAGAAAGAAGAGATCGTTAGCACAATGTGTGTTCATTAAGCTAAGAAATTTCATGCATTTTTTATTAATTGCTATAAGCAGAGTAATTGCAACTCACCAGGTTAAGATAAGCTTCACTTGCATCCACTAGCTCAGCTAATTCTCTGACTATTCTTGCATCATCGGTTTCTGTAATCTAATGCCCAAGTAAACACCAAAAAATGACAGATGAAAAGTACAAAATGAAGTAATTTGATTCTAAGCAAGAAGTGTAAAGCAATTACGATCTTTGTACTGTCCATGGAAATTACTTTCTTTAATTTAGTAACATCGTGATGTTTTCTTATGAATAAAGATAGGCATCCACCCCTAACACTAACCACCTGTAGACATAGCATAACAAGAAATATAATAGGCACCAGGCTATAGAGTTGATTTTTGGGGTGGAAGACTCTTTAGTTTTAACCTTTAAGTGGTCAAGATGCATCCTGCTATATAGTATCCAAAAAGAAGAATTAACCCCATGCAGCCGCTCATGCAATCGCTTAAACTAAAAATAGCCGGTGGAGGTATAGCATATGTATAATTCATGTATAATATGTGTATAACTATATATAATCAGTCTATAATCTATGTACACCGGCTAGGAAAAATAAACAGTATCTGGCGGGCTATTTGTGTAACGATCCCTATCAAACAATATCTAACATATTCAGGAAAGATGAGTATAAATAAATGCAAAACTAGGCAAGTTGATAGCGATAACACTGCTTACATGAGTCTTTGTTATCTATGATTCAATCAATTACACCTCAATCCAAGCTAACAGGGGTCGATTAGATGAATCCTCTGCATTTCAGTCAAATACAAAGTAATTCATCTTTTAATTAGGTGTTCTAATCTATAGGTCCTCTAAATCTCTCTAACAAGATTTTTGTTAAAAAAACTCCACAAAAACACCAGCACCTAATGTACATGTTAATACCAAAAGGGCAGCCAGGTGCACGAAGCGTCCAATGTTCACACAGGGTCCGGGAAAGGACCGCAACCCAAGGGATGATATGTAGGCAATCACCCTAATGTGATTCCACTGCTCGAACCCGTGACCTATAGGTGACGGGGAAACAATCATATCATTGCTCCAAGGCTCCCCTTCGTACATGTTAACACTAAAAACTAAAATTCAACAACATAGTTGGCATGTCCACTTGTGGGATCGTACTGGGCCGTTGTTGTTGTTGTTGCTACATTACCAACCAAACCACTAGAATGAGATTAATTGACTAGCTAACCCAAAACACATAATATTCATTATTAAAAAAAAACTTGCATTAGCATACAGATTTCTGTTCAAAAGCATGCAATTTCTACAATCTGCAAGATTATAGACAAAAAACAGCATAAACCCAGTTGAAATCATCAAAAAAGAAATGATTTTCGGATTTTTTTTTTTAAAAAAAATTAAAAATTCAGAACGTCTTGTTTATAACCAAACTAAAATAAGATTCTTGATAAAAATTGGACATAATGTGAGCATAACATGTATATACGCAGTATTAAAATAAGAACAAATTCTTGCATATGAAAATAGTTCAAAATCACGCAATCTCTACACAAATAGCAAAAACCCAGATCAAATTTATCAAAAAGTAATGATTTTTGAGATAAAGAACAAAAAAGAAGCATAAAAGACCTGAAGGAGGAGAGTGAGGAAGAGACAAGAAGCCACAGCAAGCTCGAGAAGCAAAAGAATGGAGGTGGGTATGGGTCGGGTTGAGAAATCGGGCCAACCCGTCACCGTATAACACCAGTGCTCTGCTAGGCTTGTCTGCCATAATCAATCAAATGTATTTTTTCTGACCTTATTTGAATAAAGGATTAATTACTCACTGAAATTGGAGTCGAAATTGAAATAGAAGAAGATATGAGTTTGTTAATTATAGTGATTATTTAAAGTTTGCAACTTGAGAAGAAAGAATCTGACTTTGAGGTTTTCTTTTTATTTTTTGGTTCTTCTTATTTTTTGGTTCTTCTTTTGGTTGTTTAAGTTTATTTTAGTGGTAATATTTGTGTTTTGAGGAATCTAAGGTAGCGTAGGTTTCGTGTTAAGTGTCACATAATAGGTTATGGGCGGACGCTGCTTATGTGGCAGCAAAAGAGGGAGCCCGGAATCAAAGTGGGGATCTTTTGGACTTTTTTTTAAGCAATCCACTATAGTTTTATTACTATTAAAAAAACAAAAAAAAACCACATAGGACGAGTACAAATTAGGGGCATAATAGTACTAGTAGTGTTGCCTATGCCTTGGCCATATAATCATTCATCTGCGCCTCACAATCCCCATATGGCAGCCTCATGTAGAGGAATCATGGTGTAACTGCCGGCAAAGTCTCACGAGGGCATATAATCTCATGGCCACTTGGATATCTTTCCAAAAGCATAGGGCCAGTGTAACAGAGACTAGGCTAAACCTTACCTTACTAATCCTATTGAGGCAAATAAAAAAGTCTCACTTACTAGCAAGCATGCAAAAAGAAAGAACTAGGTAGAACTAAATATTCTATGATCATCACAGAGTTTATAACATACTATGTGATGATATTACATAGAACTATGCTAATGTGATGGTAAAATAAAAATATGTAGAAATAACAGTAATGTTCTCTCTTCTCTAGTGTTGTGAAATCTTCAATTTGTATCTGCTTGTCTTCTTCCTCTACCTTCTTTAAAATGTCTTCAAAATTCATGATTTCTTCTTTGAACGATTGGACTTTGTGGATGTAGTTTGGATGGCCTGTCTTTGTTTGGCAACTCTCACTGAAAGTCGCCTTACGTTTACATCTTCATTCACCCTTCCGTCCCAACTTTTATCCCTTGTACGAGTCTTTTGACTTCTTTCACTATGAATTGGTGATAAGTAACCTTTTCTTACTGCCTCTGCCCGGCATTGATTTATAATATCATCTTCTTCATCTTCTACATATGTGTCTCTGCCCGTAACCACCAGATTTGGCACGTCTTGAGCAAGATTTTGTGTCACCAAGGTGTTACCATCCTTCCTTCTAGCCAATATTGATTTGTGTACTGGATGTTCTACATTTTGCAATTTGTTCCTGCTCATACTCTCACGACCAGTGCTGCCAGTAACAACATTTAAAGAATTCACAGGTTTTGTACTTACCATAGCATCCAATAATTTTCTCTCCTCTATTGAAATAACTGGAACGTTTGTGGCGATTTGCTGCTGCCCAGCTTCTAATATTATTGCTGCTCTTCGATCACCAGGAGGATTGCTATCTGAGGTATTTGGCAAATTTTACCGCTGTTGCACAGTAGGAATATTTTGCTGCTACTGCTGCACAATAGGAGTTATTACCTTCACATGGAGTGTCCTGGTTGAGAGATATTTCTGCAGCATGTGCTAATCTTCCAGTTGATGCATTCGAAGTAACAGCAGTAGGGAATTTTTTTTGGAATGAAAGCAGGAGCATGAATGTTTAAATTGCTCTTGGGAGTTGATGGTGATGTCCCATGAGGTTTTGCCTTTACTGGAGGATAACGCTCCTCACCTGCACTCTCCCGATCAACCTCCTGCTCACCTCCTTCAGAAGAATACCCTGCAAATCTATCACCCTAGTCCTCTTCATCGTCTTCCTCGCGTCGATCTTGCCACAGCTTGGATTTAATGGCCATCAACCTCACGTTTGCATGTATTACATCATTATTATTCCGAGTTGACAACACAAGCTACCCACTTTCTCCTTCAAACTCACCACAAGATTCCATTGACTTTGAAGGAACATAAAAAAACAGATATATTCAAGGTGACCAACGGTTGCTTAACCATCGTAGACTTCATCATCATTTCATGTTGGGCATCTTTGATGATTTGTTCTACTTGAGGATTGGAGAAGTGTAATGTAGGTGCATTAGAATTATGACCTTGGATGCCCAATAGTTCAACCCCAAAATTATTATTTAACTCATTACGTCGAACACCCATATTTTTAGCCAAATTGACGTTGCCTTGGCCACTACGTTCATTGCTGGCTATTGGCACAAGTTGTTTGGACTTCCCACTGTCCTTTAGACCTGTTGCATTAATTTCTGGATCCCCAGCACCAGTGATCGCTGCCAACTCGACACTACGCAATGGTAGGAAGAGCGGGTCGCAACAGTTTTTACCCAAATAGTAGTTCAGGATCGAATTTCCACAGGGAGCTTGGAGTGGAGTTGTATTGTCTGTCTAGCCTAGAGTTGCATATGTGCTTCTAATTGTACTTCTAATATTTTTGTGGTTTTTGTATTTATCACTACTGTATAAACTAATAATTAAGGCTAAATTAAGCTACAGGAATATTTCTAAGTTGTATTTAATATAGAGAAAGGCACTAGGGTCGCGACACTACCTAGATGGCTAGTCAACGGAAAGAAGTTATTATGGAGAGATTGATATATTTGGGGCTTATGCTATAATTGTTGCACATTTGTACCCATTCTCACACCTCTCGGTAGAGAGAACGATTTTGCCTAATTGACTCTCTCGAGACCAATTGGTTAGTCCAATTAGGCTAAGCAACTAGGATTCAAGTAGGGTAATTACTCTCTCGAGGTTTAACCCGTTAATTGGGACTACCATGTAAGGCCCTGGAAAATTTTGCTAGGCGATATAGGATATCGGTGTGCCAGGTAGACTAATTGTAATTTTTTGTGTGCTTTAAATATGATGCAAATGAATTGGATGTGGTGAATAAGTGTATGATTCATATAATAAGTGATGTGAGGACCAAAAGGAAGCCTAAGTGTATGCCAAATGGGAAAAAATTCGTAATAGTCTAAAATTTCAAATAAATTCGCACAAGGTTCCACTTTGAACGAGCATATATAAATATGTATAAGGTTTTATGTGATTAATAACATATTATATGAAAGGTCTATGAGTCTAGTTTCCAATGCTTCAAACCTTTCGTCATTCAGACATTCCTACATAAAGTTATGACCAAATTACCAAAGCAGCGCAGAAAATTGCACTACCGCGGCGCCCGGTACGCCGCGCCAGTAGAAGTTCCAGTATGGTCCGAAATTTCATTTCCAGACACATTTATTACAGACGCCTCGTGCCCCGCGGCTCCCCACGCGGCGTGACAGCACAAAAAATGGGTTTTTTTAGACCCAAACCCCATTTCATTTAACTCGATTGGGATTTATTTTGGGGCAATTTTCTGAGCACTCTAGAGAGAGGTTAGAGCATTTTCGAGAGATAAGGATGAGGCCTAACACTCCAATCATCCAATCTTGCATTAATCTTCAAGAATCAAGGAACCCAATCACAAGATCTTCATCTAAGTGGTAAGGATACCATACCCTAGTCTTTAAATTCAAGTTTGGGATAAAGATGGGTGATTATGAGTATGATTCTTGGGTGTAAGAGTATTATAAATAGCTTCCTAATTTGCGTTCAATATGATATCCTTGGGAATTTAAGGATGTGAGAAGAATATGAACCATGTGTTGAAATGCTTAGACTTCAACTCAAGTTTAAACTTAGATTGTTATGCCAAATTGTGTGAGAAATCTCGTTATGGTTGATCCTCCTAATTGTTTTTATATGTACTAAATTTATTTGATTAATTATGTCTAGTTGTTGGTAATGTATAAAGATATTTGAGATAAATTAAATAAATTTGGGAAATAGAGTGTGGCCAAGGTACCGAGAATTGGAATTATAATTGTACTTGGTGATGCCTATGACATGAGAAAATATGAAACAAATTATGAAATGAGCATCGAATTTGCTTTTCATAAATGACCTCAATAATAAAGTGCCTTAAAGGCTTTGTACACAATTTATGCCGTAAGTGGTCGTTCGAGATAATGTTTTGCCTTATGAGTACATCCAATGTGATGTGGGTTGTTACATACTTCGATGTTGAAATTGTATATTGTCATGATTGGAAAAGAATGATTCAATAATAATTGGTGTAATTGCGTGTTATGCCTTTGATGTGTTTTTATTACGGGTTGGTGTATCCCCTCTATTGATTTGGAAGAATTCATTGTGTTTAAAGTTCCATTGTCAATAAACTTGAGGTGTATGATTTTTGAGATATTATATATGCCGAGGATTCATGGTTCCTCTCATGTGTACTTGACATCTCGAATTAAATGGCTTGTTGTTGGAATTGATATTGATGCGAAATGTGGGAAAGAAGAGATTGAGTTATGAAATGTGGCCTAGTGCCAAGTATGATGTGATAATTGTGTCCCAAGTACCTATGAATTGATATATGTGAAATAAATATAAAATGAAATTGTGATTGAGGTAATGTCTTGTAAGACGGCTTAGTCGATCGGACCATGATCAGACGCCATCTTATACATCCATAGTGGTAATGTATTGAAAATTGAAAGTGGAAAGTGATATTGAAATAATAGTAACGTCTCGGGGAGACGGCTTAGCCGATCGGGCCGTGATCGGACGCCAGGATATATATACACATGGTGGTAATGTATTGATGATTGAAATTGGAAAGTGTAAATGAAATAATGGTAATGTCTCCGGGAGACGGCTTAGCCGATCGGCCCGTGATCGGACTTCGCTCAAGAAAGCGGTGGTATTATGAATGAATTTTGGAAATGAAAAGGAAAGATGAGATTGTGATTGGAATGTATGCCTCGACTGAGGTGACCTAGCCGATCAGGTTGAGATCGGACTCCGCTCCTGATAGCGGTGGTATTGAAAACAAATGATAAATAGTGTGGAATGCCCCAAACTAAAGATTATGGAAACATAATGTGAAAATTGTAAAATTCTTTTTAGTGCCCAATCTAAAGCTATGGGAATTATGTGAAGGTCATATGATTCTTTGATTCGATGATGTAGTGATTGTTAAAGCTTTTGAATTATCTTTATGATTTATTTATTCTTGTTTGACAATTCTTCCTAATGACAAGGTGTTAGTGATTTCTTTATTCTTGTTTGATAGTTCTTTTTAATTAGATGGTGTTTAGTTATACATATTAGTGCTATTTAATGGCACTAATGTCCTTTTTGCCGGGGGCGCTACATTCAAGTTATGATTGTAGGTGGTTCCATAGCAGGCAGTGTTGGTCGCAGCCAGTGACGCATCTTTCTTTCAGCTGATTTGGTGAGCCCCGCTTTATTTTGGGGTCATGTACGATTGTTTATCATGTACTTTGTATTTAGAGGTATAGCCGGAGCCTTGTTGCCGGCATTTTTATATTATTCTTTAGTTATATTTAGAGGCTCCGTAGACAGGTTGTGGGTGGTGTTTGGTATTGGGAATTAAAGTGAAAATATTGATGTTTCACAAAGATTTATAAAAACTTGTAATATTTTTGATAATTATGAACGAAGTTGCTAATGGAAGTGAAATGAAATCGGTAAAGACTTGTTTATAAAATTTGATTAATGATGTATATTTCCTTTTTATTCAAAGATTGGGTAGTATGTATGAAACCTGTCAGGCTTGCTCAGTCGGGTTTACTCGGTTGAGCGCCGGTCGCGCTCCTCGGATTTTGGGGCGTGACAAACTTGGTATCAGAGCCAGGTTTTAAAATGTCCTAGGATGTCTCGGAGCCGTGTCTAGTAGAGTCCTTCATATCGGTGTGTTGTCGACCACATCTATAAGTTGGAGGCTATTCAGATATTTAGGAATTTCACCCTTCTTTGATACTCCAAATCGTGCAGTATAGCTCAAGATATGGAGCTAATTTCCTCTCTAAGTATGATTCTCAAAATTGTTAATTTTGATACCATAATCCGCGAATTTGAAGCATGTAAGGAGGGATTGATCCCACCATTGAGTCCGAGTGGATTGCCCAAGGACTTGTTAGGAAAATGTGCTGAGCCATGGAGGGATTGATAGAACTTGTTGCTAAGGGGAGTAACCTTGTTCCTATTAATGTAACTGTACCACCAAATCATGTAGTGTATCAGTTTGTTACCAATGTATGTTATAGATGTGGAGCCATGTGGAGCCAGGGTGCATCAGTTAAGGCACTACCCCACCAATCTAGAGTCACCAATTAAGTGACCCATTAGTACGTCATTCTGAATGCCACATACTTTTTCCTTATTATATATGTACACCTGTGTGGGGAGCCTGCATAGATATGGTCTTAACCAAAATCTGAATCACAAAACATTGCATGCGCCTGCTATATGAATGAGACATATTATTCACAAAGTCTCCCAATCACAGTTCTCCTACTTATAGCCTCCTATGGAATTGAGCTCTATAATTATGTTCCTGAATTGAGTTGTAACACTATTGATACTTCCCACTTGCTTTTCCTAAATTCTTAACAAAGGACTATTCTCGATGAATTTCTTACAGAAACTTTTTATTTAAATGAACAACATCTACTTGTTTGCGCCTATACATGCACCATCATAAAGTTTACACATGTGGCGTCAAGTTCCATGCAAAGCATCCCAGAGTTGTGATCCTTCTCGAGTCGCTCTTTTACTCAGTTGTGTATATGGCTTATATGGTTTGAACAGTCAATCTACTCTCTTGTGAGTACCATCATGGAAGCTTCTCATTATCTAGTAACATAAGAGCATACCTTAACACCTATCATATGAGTGCATATCAATCGAAATGGTCGCCGTGTGCATAAAATCTTTTTGAAAATTGAGATCCTCATATCCCCATCATAAGAAGATCTTGTGCTGCCATAATTTTCATGTCCACTTGGGACATCCCGCAGTAAATAGCTCACCTTGTCCTAGCTATGTGGTTTCACCTGTGAAAGGTTGAGATTAGATGCCTTCAGATTTTTGCACATATCAGAAGCATATTGATTTGGAAGACGAGTTATTGTATCTTTACTTCTCTCATATATAATCAATTATAAGTTGTTTGACGTATGATAATCTTGTAAGTGTTCAACTCCTTTTCATCCTCATGGGCTTGTGGCATATATTCCTTGTGGAAGTTAACACTAAGAGTGTAATTCAACTTCATGTGTTTTGGAAACCCATATTGCATTTAAGGTTCCAGGATATTCTCATTATTGATAACTGGATTTTCCCTACACTCTAGGAGGTGACTGGGTCACGTACTTGAATATTCCTCCTCAATGGTTCCTATTACCAATGTACGAGCTACCCATATGACTTAATTGTCTAATAGTTTATGTCGTCACAATGATTAACCATATCAGCATCATTAATAGAAATCCTCGTGTCCCTTAGCATGTAACCTCATGAAATTCGCTTCTCAGCGCCAAAATGGATTCCTGAATAATTCCAATCTAATCTTGAACTCCGTTGCTCCTTACTGTATTAGATCTATTGGGTATTGACGGTTCAAACATGTTAAAAGGAAGTATCCCCGTGTGATCCCATATATTCGATAGGTAATTTTATCGTCAGTTTTATGATAGCACATCTTAAAGTAATTATGGAAGGTCATCAAGGATTTAGCATGGGTGTTCGTATAGAGATTTATAGTTTAGGAAGGTGAAGGGGTTATTCTCAATACTTTCCCCTAAAGATGTTATGTCAGTTGAGAATGAAGGTTGCATAAGTGTAGTTCACATTAGGCAGTGCTATGAGTATGATGTTTACCATCGTTGTTCTATATGTATTATGTGTTTTCATATGTCTATGTCTAAGAAGGTAGTAGGAGACCTTTTGTGTATCATCCCAGTAGAAACTATTGAGTATGAAGTTAATGGATAGTTAGCTTATGTGAGGTATCTAGTTGTCATCCTTGTTAAATAAACCTGAAGGTTGGGATTGTTTTAGCGAATGTATTGTGGCGAAGTCAACAAGTCGAAGAAGCCACGTGGGAAGTGAAAAAAAAATGAAAGAGAAATATCCCCATCTGTTCGAACAAGTCTAGTAGTGATCGTACGAACAGTTTTTTTTAAGAAATTCAAGGTAGTGTTCAGATTTGTGCAAAGGCACCCCATTTTTCCCGAAATGCCTTATTGTTGTAACTTCCTAATGTGTGCCAAATTGCAAATGTTGATGCTATTTGGGTAATATGCAACCTTGAAGTAAATGAAAAATTTTGTGAAACTTATGTGGTAGGTAAATGATTAATGATAGTGTAGATTGATAATGATTATTTAAAGCATTTTTGACATGTTAAAGTGATTGAATTGTATGGGGCTCATTGTAGTAACCCAGTTTTGTGCAAGTAAATGACATCGGTTGAACCATGTGCAATTTGTGGTTTAAAGAGAATGAGCTAAGTGTAAGTTGTTTAAAGTGTATGAATATGTACAAGTTGTTGAGGTAATGAATTGTATACCAGTTGTAAGGATAACAAAACTGTGTAATGGTAATTAGAAATTTTTTCGGGGGCTCTCTGACAAGTAGATATGCCTAATTACAAAGGAAACTCTGGAAAAATTTTCTGAAAAATTTGGGAGTTAGTCAAAATTTAGGGACATGAGTTAGGATAGAAAATAAATATGTTATATTGGATGTTTGGGTCAGGATCTACCTCTCATTCGAGGACGAATGATCCTAAGAGGGGGAGAATGTAAGGCCCTGAAAAATTTTGCTAGGCGATATAGGATATCGGTGTACCAGGTAGACTAATTGTAATATTTTTTGTGTGCTTTAAATATGATGCAAATGAATTGGATGTGGTGAATAAGTGTATGAGTCATGTAATAAGTGATGTGAGGTCCAAAGGGAAGCCTAAGTGTATGCCAAATGGGAAAATTTTCGTAATATGCTAAAATTTCAAATGAATTCGCATAAGGCTCCACTTTGAACGACCATATATAAATATTTTATGTGATGAAACACCTATTATATGAAAGTTCTATGAGTCTAGTTTCCAACGCTTCAAACCTTTCGTCATTCGGACATCCCTACACAAAGTTATGACCAAATAACCAAAGCAGCACAGAAAATTGCACTACCGCGGCGCCCCATGTGGCGCCCGGTGCGCCGCGCCAGTAGAAGTTTCAGTATGGTCCAAAATTTCATTTCCAGACACATTTTTTACAGACGCCCCGTGCCTCGCGGTGCGGCAGTACAAAAAATGGGTTTTTTAGACCCGAACCCCATTTCATTTAACTCGATTGAGATTTATTTTGGGGCGATTTTCTGAGCACTCTAGAGAGAGGTGAGAGCATTTTCGAGAGATAAGGATGAGGCCTAACACTCCAATCATCCAATCTTGCATTACTCTTCAAGAATCAAGGAACTCAATCACAAGATCTTCATCTAAGTGGTAAGGATACCATACCCTAGTCTTTAAATTCGAGTTTGGGATAAAGATGGGTGATTATGAGTATGATTCTTGGGTGTAAGAGTATTATAAATATCTTCATAATTTGTGTTCAATATGATATCCTTGGGAATTTAAGGATGTGAGAAGAATTTGAACCATGTGTTGAAATGCTTAGACTTCAACTCAAGTTTAAACTTAGATTGTTATGCCAAATTGTGTGAGAAATCTCGTTATGGTTGATCCTCCTAATTGTTTTTATGTGTACTAAATGTATTTGATTAATTATGTCTAGTTGTTGGTAATGTATAAATATGATTGAGATAAATTAAATGAATTTGGGAAATAGAGTGTGGCCAAGGTACCGAGAATTGGAATTATAATTGTACTTGGTGATGCCTATGACATGAGAAAATATGAAACAAATCATGAAATGAGCATCGACTTTGCTTTTCATAAATGACCTCAATAATAAAGTGTCTTAAAGGCTTTGTTCACAATTTATGCCATAAGTGGTCGTTCGAGATAATGTTTTGCCTTATGAGTACATCCAGTGTTATGTGGGTTGTTACATACTTCGATGTTGAAATTGTATATTGTAATGATTGGAAAAGAATGATTCAATAATAATTGGTGTAATTTCTTGCTTATGCCTTTGATGTATTTTTATTACGGGTTGGTGTATCCCCTCTATTGATTTGGAAGAATCCATTGTGTTTAAAGTTCCATTGTTAATAAACTTGAGGTGTATGATTTCTGAGATATTGTATATGCCGAGGATTCATGGTTCCTCTCATGTGTACTTGACATCTTGAATTAAATGGATTGTTGTTGGAATTGATATTGATGTGAAATGTGGGAAATAAGAGATTGAGTTATGAAATGTGGCCTAGTGCCAAGTATGATGTGATAATTGTGGCCCTAAGTGCCTATGAATTGATATATGTGAAATAAATATAAAATGAAATTGTGATTGAGGTAACGTCTTGTAAGACGGCTTAGCCGATCGGGCCGTGATCGGACGCCATGCTATACATCCATGGTGGTAATGTATTGAAAATTGAAAGTGGAAAATGACATTGAAATAATGGTAACGTCTCGGGGAGATGGCGGATTCTGCTCAAGAAAGCGGTGATATTATGAATGAATTTTGGAAATGAAAAGGAAAGATGAGATTGTGATTGGAATGTATGCCTCGACTGAGGTGACCTAGCCGATCGGGTTGAGATCGGACTCCGCTCCTGATAGCGGTGGTATTGGAAACAAATGATAAATAGTATGGAATGCCCCAAACTAAAGATTATAGAAACATAATGTGAAAATTGTAAAATTCTTTTAGTGCCCAATATAAAGCTATGAGAATTATATGAAGGTCATATGATTCTTTGATTTGATGATGTGGTGATTGTTAAAGCTTTTGAATTACCTTTATGATTTATTTATTCTTGTTTGACAATTCTTTCTAATGACAAGGTGTTAATGATTTCTTTATTCTTGTTTGATAGTTCTTTTTAATTAGATGGTGTTTAGTTATACATACTAGTGCTATTCAATGGCACTAACGTCCCTTTTGCCAGAGGCGCTATATTCGTGTTATGATTGTAGGTGGTTCCATAGCAGGCAGTGTTGGTCGCAGCCAGTGACGCATCTTTCTTTCAGCTGATTTGGTGAGCCCCGCTTTATTTCGGGGTCATGTACGATTGTTTATCATGTACTTTGTATTTAGAGGTATAGCCGGACCCTTGTTGCCGGCATTTTCATATTATTCTTTAGTTATATTTAGAGGCTCCATAGACAGGTTGTGGGTGGTGTTTGGTATTGGTAATTAAAGTGAAAATATTGATGTTTCACAAAGATATATAAAAACTTGTAATATTTTGATAATTATGAACGAAGTTGCTAATGGAAGTGAAATGAAATCGGTAATGATTTTTTTACAAATTTTGATTAATAATGTATATTTCCTTTTTATTCAAAGATTGGGTAGTATGTATGAAACCTGTCAGGCTTGCTCAGTCGGATTTACTCGGTTGAGCGCCGGTCGCGCTCCTCGGATTTTGGGACGTGACATACCATTTCTCATGGGTCCATCCCAATTCCTTGATGAGTCAATTTTAGGGTCATAGACTCTCTTTCTCAAGAAGAGTTAGACCCACTAAGCTTGAATCGGTGTTTGCAACCACAAATTCGAAATTAAACCACAAAATTAACCCAAATAACAAATACCTAATCTCAATCTCACCCTAGATGGCAACACCCATCAACTACCCATACTAGGGTTGAACCACAACCCTAGCTAATGGGTTTAGCTAGACATAATTAATGAAGAAACTGAAGAAATGGATGAGGAACTAAACATATTAATTAATTATTAAGTAGAATCTACAATAATAAAGAGCAAAAGTGCCAACAATGGCTAAACTAGGCATTCTCACGAGCTCAGCAGCTTCAGAAAAACAAAAACATAACCTAAAAATGGTAAAATGTTCTACTTATAGTGGATGAAAAAACTGGAAAAAATACCCCTGTTGGGTCAGCGCGGACCGCGCAAAAAGGTAGCGCGGCCGCGTTGGCTCTTGAACTCATAATTTTTAACTCTCTAAAGTTGAGGACCGCGGACCGCGCAAAATTGCAACGCGGCTGCGGTGGAGGTTGGCATGTCCGCACATAAATTAGCGCGGAGCGCACTACTTGACTTGGCTCAGGAATCAGCTCTCTGAATCTCGTTAGGGCGGACCGCGCAAAAAGGTAGCGCAGCCGTGCAAAAAGGTAGCACAATTGCGTTGGCTCTGGTCTCCAAAATTCCAGTCTCTGTATCTCCTCTGTGCGGAACGTGCAAAAGTGTAGCGCGGCCGCGTGGCTTGTAGCTTGATAATATCAGGTCTCTGAATCTCCTAGTGCGGCCGCGTGCACTTTTGTGCGGTCCGCACTAGGTTCTCTATTTCCTTCACTTCACTTGGTCTTTGATACGTGAGCAGGTTTCACTCTGTTTTGAGCCGATCTTCGACATTTCGTCACTTTGTCGCTCAAACCTGCAATCAAGCACAACCTGTGAGCATTTTGGGACTATTTCGTAGCAATTTATACTCAAAGCATAGACAAGTAAGGGCATAAAACACGTTAAAATCCTACTTATCAACTCTCCCAAACTTAAACCTTTGCTTGTCCTCAAGCAAACAAAATAAGACCCACCCATTAAAGGAATATCCAAGTAATTCCAGCTATCCTAGAGTAACCTCAACAAGCATCAATTGGGACTAACAATTTCCCTCAGTACGAATGCTTCATTAACACATTTTAAACTTTGAAAACTATGGATCAAGTGTGACACAAGAGCATCAAGAGTTGACACATTTCATCAAAGAACTTTTCTCAAATACCTTGGTCATTGTGGAACCCAAACTCACACATCCTCAACTCTCTCTAAGCAAACCTCACGTTTTAGAGTATTAACATACAAATCGAGGTTGGTGGACTTTCACTCATCTCTCTCAAGAAGAAGGTCACTAGTCCGGCTCTAGGTACCATATGCTTGCCCCTTATGTAAGTATCCACTAATGTAGGCTTCCTTCAACTCAAGATCATATAGGGCTTTTGTGGAGTCATTGTGAAGGCTTTTGGGTAAGGGTAGGGCATGTTTTCGTTCAAGTGGGCTCAATCTTCCCTTAAGCACTTCTTTTGATTCATTTTGGCACACTTTCTTGACTCATTTGAGTATTTCACTTCTTTTCAAGGGGTTAGAGGGACGCATTGTCACTCTTTCTTATGCAATTCAAAACATTTCTCCCTTTTTCTACTTTTTCCACACCTTTTTTACTTTTGTTTCCCTTGAATCCCCTTTTTATTCTTTTTCACATTGGTCTTTCTTTTTGTCTTTTTCTTTTCTTCCTTTTTCATTCCTTTGCCTTTTTCTTCTTGCTTTTGTACCTTTTACCCCTTTTAGATTTCCTTTATGTCCCTCCCCCCCAAACTTAGACTTTTCCATTGCTTAAGGGAAGATGTGGGTGCCAAGAGAGGGTAGAATTTAGAATGGGTATAGGCTTGTAACATTGGTTCATGAAAGAAGAAGGTTTAAGGCTCAAAAGGGTTAACTAGGGATCATTTTATTGGTAGGCCATGGAATTGTTCCTCTTAACTTTTGGATCAAGAAAAGCCTATAGTCACTTCTCAAGTTAAATTTCACTTATGATTTTGCCTCAACAAAATATTCAGGGCAAGTTCTAGACCATTGGCTTAGGACTTGGACTCACAATTCGATTCCTCACCGCACATGCTAGGGAATTGCTAAAGATATCGAGTCGAGAGCCCACAACGACCTTAGTTACGATTCAAGCATATAATGGTCCGAAAAGGCCACACGATGATTATTTGGCCAACACAAGAGTCTCAATTCCACGAATATCACCATCCTAAACACAATATTATGTCTTTGACCATGGGATTAAAGGCAAATGTGTTAGGCCAAGTGAATCTTTGCTTGAGGCACCCTTAACTAAAACTATCAAAAACAAAAGAAAAATCAAAGAAACGGACTCAAACCCTTAAGAAGGTAGTCACTCCATCCATCATCGGGAAGAGCCACCCGGCTTGCACTATACTCCACCCTTGGAAAGAACCGTGGCATTAAGAAAACCAAGGGCCTATTGAAAACGCCAAAAACAAAATAAAAGGCTACGAGCCTATCTACGAAGCTAAAAACAAAAAATTTTGCAAAAATAGAAAAACAGAGTGAATATGTACAATAGGGGAGTAGAATATACAATGAGGAATGAATATATACCAAATGTAACTTTATATACAGACCAAACGAGAATAAAAAGTACGAGAAAAGTAGATAAAATGTAAAGTTATATACATACCAACTAGAAAATCAAATCAACAGAACATAAAATGAGAATCTAATATGTTCAGTCATCCAGATAATCAAAAAGTAGGGCGCACCCCCATGAATAAGAGCTGGAATTGTCCCCAATGCCAACTATACAAATAAGCATAAAAAGTCAATGAAAGGATATAGAAGAGCTCCCTAGGCCTGGTCCGTCTGCATGGGATCCACAGTGGTCCTCTGGTCCTCTGTATGGGCGGGAACCTCAGACTAGTTCCCGGTCTCCTGCTGCTCAGCTGCTGAGACTGGGGCCTGATCATGGACCGGCTGAATGTCGGGTGCAACACTGGAGGGACCCTTATGTATCTCTGCTAGCTCAATCACTGCATCAACTTTGCTGGGGATCTTTCTCTTCTTCCTCGGGATCCTGGGTGCTTGTTCCTGCTGTGGTTGTGGCACTGGTGCTGCTGCTGGAAGGGCTGGATCCCCGAATAACAAGTGTAAAGGCGTCTGGTCTGCCAATAGCTTGTCCACATTCGTCCGCAGTGCTTTCACCGATTCTTTGGAAGCCCTTGACTTCCTCATTTTCTTGTGCTCTCTAGCAAGCTCCTTCAGAGCCTTGCCATGTGAATCCACAGCCTTAGTCAAGGCTTCCCGAGTCTTTATAATATTTTCCTGGTTGTCCAGGAGCTTTTGCAATGTATCCTCAATAGACTGAAGAATCTGAACTAAGGGAGGTGCTGGCTGGGCCTCAACTGACGCAGATAAAGTCGACAACTTGGATGTCGCAGCTGACATCCAGTTGTTCAAACAGGCAAGAGTCTGGCTTAACTGATGGGCTGTGAAAAGGTGATCTCGGGAAGAAGGAACTCCCAGACTAGCTAAAGTACTGGGCCCAGCAGAGGAAGGACCTAGGGGCAAGGTCTCAACGATGGTAGCAGGTATGGTGGAAGGCTTGGTAGAAGGCTCTACCGCAACTGGCTCCTCAGAATGGCCAGTTGGGGCAGAGGTAGGTGGTTGGTATTTCTTTGACTTTGGGTTGTCCGGGCCCTGCATTCAGTACCAAGAGTAAGGAGCCACATGCTTGGTCTTTATATCATATCGTTTCTTCTCGACCTCCAGATCCCTAAAATACATAGAAAGGGTATTAGGAAAAGGGTAGTTCCGGTCCCTCTCCTGTCCCACAGCAGAAATCACCCTAGACATCACATTACCCACATTGATCGGGTACCTGGCCATAATAGATGCAACAAGAATGGCCCGGATAAGTGGAATAGTATGATCATGGGTAGAAGGGTCAAGGCGATTGCATACAAATGTCAACCACCCTCGAGCCTAAAAGTTGAAGGTGTTCCTGTATATTTTCTTCCCTGCTTGCAACCATGTTGGGATAGTACCTGGGATTGCCAAGAACTGGGCCAACCAAGGTCGAACTTCCTCACCCATCGCTATCTTAGCCAGATAAAGCAACTCATCCTCATCCTTGAACCCCAAGTAGTCATTTAAGGATTTCCCATCAAACTCCAGCTCTTTGCCTCTCACTTTGGTTACCTTCGTATCCTTGACAATGTGAGCCACATTACAGTAGAATTCTCTAACCATGTGCTCATTAGCATCGATGCACCTTTCCTTGAAAAATTCCCAGCCTTGTCTAGTTCGGAACTCCCTCTACACGTTCGGGTTGTGGGGTAAAAGGTCAGTGTCAATAAAACTTCTCTCCAGTATCAACTTCCTCACCATCCACCACTCCCTAAACTTGTGAAATGCCACTTCACTGACGAATCGATCTTCCTAAACTTTAGGTTTTCTAGTTCTTTCAATACCCCCAATCTGAGGCTCACCTCCCTCATCTTTGCCTGCACTCTCCCTAGATAATGAAGCTGTGGGGGAGGTGGAGTATTTCCCACTACCAGCTGTGGACTCATGAGATGAATCCGATACTATATTGACTGGTCTTTTGATTTTGGGTGAAGGTGGAGGAGTATTAGTTAGGTGGAGTAGGTCGGTTTTGTGAGTTGGGACTGATTCTGAAGAGATGCTTTTGGAGGACACATACTCACTCCCTGAAGAATGAGAGGCAGCCTTCTCAACAGAGCATATCAATTTCCGGGTCTTTTTAATGTTCTCCCGAGCCTGGGGAGTGATTTTTGCAATTCTCTTGCCTTTACCCCCTCGGGAGGAACCACCTCTCCCGGGTTGTTGTGTTTGTTTACAGCCTTTTTGTTTAACCATTATCTGCAAGGAAATATGTCTAACATTGTTAGTTTAAGAACATGTAGTGTATCGGTTAGTGAAAACAATTACAGAGCAGCAGATGAAAAGATTTCAGAAACCATTGCAGAACAGGGCACCGCGGACAGCACTAACAAGAGTGCGGCCGCATTGGGGGCACCGCAGGCCGCGCCAAAGCAACCGCGGGCCGCACTGAACAACACCTAGAATTATCACTTCTCTGAATCTCCAACGCGGTCCACGTGAAATGGGAGTGTGGCCGCATTGGGCCAGCGCGGACCGCACAATGAGATAGGCGGCCGCACTGGAAGCAAGTCAGGTTTCAGAACAAAGGCCACCATGGACCACACCATTAGGAATGCGGCCGCGTTAGAGGCACCGTGGATCACGCTAAGGAGACCGCGGGCCGCGCTGAGCCAACATATAGGAACTAAATTAGGGTTTCAATTTTCTTTAATTTTTTTTGTTCTATCTTTGAATCCTAATTGTCCCTACTCAATTACCCAACAAAAGCGATAAAAGAAAGCAATAAAGTCACGTATAACATGCAATGGTAAAAGCCTAAAGAAATCCCCAGCAGAGTCGCCATGCTGTCGACGCCCCCCTTTTTCCTCGCGGAATCGGGTATACGACATTTGGGAAGACAACTCTATTCCTGTTTAGGAGTTGGGTTTTGGATTTTGGAGAGTCGCCACCTAATGATTATAGTGTATTAGGACACTTTAAGAAAAATTAAAGATGAAAACCAGAGTTGGGTAAGGGCTTTTCAAGAGGGAAAGGTGTTAGGCACCCCTTAAGATCCACTAGTGTGGTTCCCAGCCATGCTACAATTGTGACTTTAAATGCAAGCAAAGAAGTAAACAAGCAAGCATTGCAAATACGGGAAAACTGTTACAAATAAAAAAAAGATTTAAAGATGCTGAAATTTAGAAGATAACAGTTTTAAAATTTAAGAAGAGATACGCAATGAGAGGAGAGATCAAATAATGATGCAAATAACTTAGGGAAATAAACAGAAACAGAAGTTTGAAAATGGTTTTGGGCAACTTTTGAAAAATCTAAAAATAACAAACTAATAAAGAGGGAGGGGGTCCTAGGTTTATACATTACATGGATCATTCGCATAACACCGGTCATGATTGTACACATAGTGTTATCGTGTAATCATCATCTCCGTGTCTACCCTTCCCACCCCGTTAAGGTATTAAAGCGCGGAACAGTATCGTTCAATTACCGCATGCTACTACCCGTCCCAATCCTATCAGTCCCGGTGGTATTAGGACTTCTAATCCTAAAAGGGAAAGAAAGGGATGGAGGCCTTTATGGAGCTTAAAGGATAAAATTCTACTCGACATTCAAAACAAGTAGCAAGTAAGAGGGGAGAACAAACAATCATACAAGGCTCGAATTAACCCCAGAAATCAAACAATCATTTAGTTTAGTATGTCTTAACAAATACTGGTTTGGTCTTAGATTAAATTTAAGCAGCGAACGGACTGGTTCAACATATGTGTTTTAGGCAGAAAGTTTGCATTAGGCAACTCGGATACAGTTGTCAGGTATTAAAGTATTCAACGCGAGTTATTTAGAAAAGTACTGATTTCAGAAGATAGGATAATGCAGAAGAGTTTTTGAAAGAAAGAACAGACTGCAGACTTAGTTTAGAAATAAGTTTCAAAGAAAATCAGCGGACTGTCCGGTTATAAAACACAGAAATAATTGTAAAGAATTTCGGAGAAAAGACATAACTATCTAAGGAAAAGAGTAAGCTACAGAACTGTTTTAAAAGACGAGTTCAGAAATACTAGAATTTAGTTGGAAAACGCTTAGGCAGAATATTAGAAAGAAACCGTTTAAGAAAAGATGCAGATTTGAAGAATTCAACTTTTAGGACAAATGTACATTGATTCGAGAGAGTTTTATCAAAAAGATTAAGGCTTTTGAAAACTTTACTGAATTAAGGCGTTAAGGACCAGTTAATAGATTATTATCAGACGAATTTGATGCGAAATCCTATAGGCATGATATCTATATTTCATTTTTCAGAACCTGTTAAAGAATTTATGAAGAGATGTCTGTTTTTAATTAATCCTACAGTTTGCCTAATGCATATGCATTCCCTATTGATATGATATCTATACATGAATTTTCAGAAAAGCTTAGAATTCCTATAGGCAGGATCTCTACATGCGTTAGTTACGAATATGAGCGTTAAATCCTATAGGCGTGCTTTCTATGTGATTTGCAGTATAGTTAAACATTAAATCCTATAGGCAGGATTTCTAGGTGACTTGCAGCATAATTAAACGTTAAACCCTATAGGCATGATATCTATGTGATTGAATTAGAGATGTTAAACAGACCTATAGGCAGGATTTCTAGAAAAGAAAAAAGAGTCCTAAAGTATGATATCTACCCTTATTGATGCAAGAAAGTAAACCCCTCCCACACCCTTTTACTATATTCCCCGAGTTTTTTATACAAATTATTACAGACCAGAAAATAGCTATAAAAATACGTCAAAAGCCAACAGCTAGATTCGAGCAGCCTAATTCAATCCTAATGTCCAATAACATGTATTTAACCAACTCCGGGATCCAGATTTCCAAAGCTTTCTCATTATCCGGGGTGTTTTAAAGTTCCAAAGAATCTTAGGGATCCCCGACATTGCTTACACCCAAGATACCATTAGAATTAGGAACAGTGCAGTGTGGAAAAGCCTGCTCTCAGGCATCCAAGTTCAGAGGGAGCTCAGGGGTCCCAAAGCATGGCTTGCAAGAGAGGGGCAGAACTTATAGCTAGGAATAAATGCAAAGTGAAAGGGAATTAAGGGGCCATGACAGGTGGCGGTCATACCTAGCCATAAAGTAGGCTGGCACGCCCTTGACCACTTGTTTAGGTTAAACAAGTTAGGAGCAGACCCTTGAAGGTCAGACCTAAGTCTGGATAGTGATTAGGACACTATCAAACTCAAGTCCAAGGCTCAAACACATAAAGGGGAAAGGGGAGTGGGAATTGATTGAGTTAGGGGGTTCAAAGAACCCAGTTCAGAGTCATAGACAACAATGTTATAGTGCTGCTATGTCTTGAACCATACTCACATACAAAGGGGAAAGGGAAAAGGTATTCACATAAGAAAAGTAGTAGCAAAGTTGCAGAAACATAGTGAAGGAAAGCCAAACAGAATTAGAATGTAAACACATA